>LNAC01000051.1:221847-375942 GCA_002007465.1 Ailurus styani
AAAAACACAATGAGACATCACCTCACACCTGTCAGATTGGCTATTATCAAAAAGGCAAAAACAACAAGTGTGTTGACAAAAATGTGGAGAAAAGGGAACACTCGCACATTGTTGGTGGGAATGTAAATTGCTATAGCCACAATGGAAAACAGTATGGAGTTTCCTCAAAAAATTGAAAGTAGAACTACCACATAATCCAGCAATCTACTTCTGGGTATTTATCTGAAGAAAACAAAAGCACAAATTTGAAGAGGAATATGAACCCCTATGTTCAGTGCAGCATTATTTGTAATAAACAAGATATGGAAGCAACCTTAGTGTCCATAGATTGATGAGTGGATAAAGATGTGGTATATATACACACAGTGGAATATTACTTAGCTATAAAAAAGAATGAAATCTCACTATTTACAACAAAGTGGATGGACCTATGGGGTATTATGCTAAATGAACTAATACAGAGAAAGACAAATACTATATAAAATTTCAATTATATGTGGAATCTAAAAAACAAACAAACAAAACCAAAACAGAAACAGACTCATAGATACAGGAAACAAACTGTTGTTTATTGAAATGGGAAGGGATTTCGAGGGGGAAAAAATAGGTGAAGGGGATAAAGAGGCACAAACATCCAGTTAGAAAATAAATAAATCATAGGAATGTAATAGAAAATATAGTAAATCATATAGTAATAAATTTGTGAAAGATGGTAACTAGGCTTATTATAGGGATCATTTCATAATGCATAAAAACATGGAATAACTATGATACACAGCTAAAGCTAATAGGATATTGTATGTCAATTATACTTAAAATGAAAGAAAAAAGAACAGTGCCTTTAATAGTATCGATAATTAAAAAGGATATAGAACAACTGGTACATACATTGTAGGCAGAAATGCAAAATATTATAACCACTTAGGAAAACATAAAAAATTAAATTTAGCATAAAATTAAATATAAATAACCCAATGATTGAACTCTTAACCATTTAATTGAGAGGGAAAAAAAGCATAAAGACTTATAGAGGAATGTTCATACCAAATTTATTCATAATAACTAAATTGCAAATAATCCAAATGTTCACTGATGCATGGATAGGTTAATTGTGTTACATACACTCACACAATGGAGTATTACTCAGCAATAAAAAGGGACAAACCACTCAAATGTGCAATAGCATGGTTGAATTTCAAAAGTGTTAAGATGAATGAAAGAAGCCAAACACAAACTAGTTTCAATTGTATGTTTCTATTTGTTTAAAATTTCAGAAAGGGAAAATTAATCTATAAAAGCAAATCAGTGACTGCCTGGGGCCAGGGTTAGTTGTTCACTGGGAAGTAGATGATGGAAATATTTATGTCTTAATTATAGCAGTGGTTACATGATTGTATATATTTATCAAACCTCATTTAACTGTATACTTAAGTTGGGTGCATTTTATTATATGTAAAATATGCCTCCACAAAGTTGATTTATTTAAAAAAAAGTATACAAGTTTGACCCCTTATATTAAGTTTATAATCCACCAGGAAAAAAGTACATAAATATAAAGCAGAAATTCAAACCAGCATATGATAAACACAATAAGAAAAATACAAAGTACAGTGGGAATTGAAAAATGAAAAAGCTAATTTCTGGCTGTGGGATGAGGAACATAAAAACCTTGATCTGGCTCTTGGAAATGAGTAGAATTTCAACACACAGAGTTGGGATCATACCAGGCATTAGGACAAGGTTGAACAAAGACACATTTGCAGGTCAATGACAAGAATATTATGTTAAAGGTGGTGAGTATGTATTGAGGGGATAACAGAAGAAAAATATTACATAGTTTGCAGGTGGTTTTGAGTGACAAGTCAGCGTTGAATTTTATCCTTCAAAAAGCAGGGAGGAAAGTCACATTTTTTTAAAACAGAATAACATAATGAAATTGAAGATGTAAGATTATCAGAATAAAAAGAATTGAAATTACAGTAGTGGAACAGGGCAATACAATACCTGGTAAAGTCAAGATCTAAAAAAATAACATTTTTGTGGGGCCACCTGTGTGGCTCAGTTTGTTAAGTGTCCAACTCTTGATTTTGGCTCAGGTCATGATCTCAGGGTTGTCTGAGCAAGCCCTGTGTCAGGCTCTATGCTGGGCATGGAGCCTGCTTAAGATTCTCTCTCTCCCTCTCTCTCTGCTCCTCTCCCCGCCCCCATGCTTTCTCTCTCTCTCAAAAATCAAAACAAAACAAAAAATAAAACAATTTTTTTTTTACCCATATGCTTTCAAATAAAAATCATTTTTTGGGGGGGAAAATTCACCTTTCATACTGTATTTCCTCTAAGGATTGATCTATTTTCTCCTTGATGACCAATTATTTCTAAGGGTAGGCTCAGAGACCCCAAGATATACCTGATATAAAAACTCCAATGAAGAGTTGTGAGGACTACAAAGAAAACCAGAAGTCAGGTGAAATAGGTACATTCGAATTTGTGTGAATAGCATTTTGTTGTTAGTTTTCTTTTTTCTCTTCTTTTCTTTCCTTTCATTTTTTTTCTTTTCTTTTTTTTTTTAAGCTCTTAGGCCAGGGATGTCCTCTATTGTTCTAAAAGCACATTGTCATATTATTCCAATGAGAAGAGACAAAGAAGGAAGGTAGACGCATTATAGCATAGCTGTTCCTTATTAGAAATCTTGGGTTCAAGTCCCATCTTGCATTAGTTTTATAATACTGAGCAAGTTGCCTGATTCTCTGTACCCCAATGTTATCACTTAGAAAATGGGAATAATAATAACTTCATAGGGAAATTATGAAAATTAAATGACAGCATGCACTGAGTCAACTAGAAGGATATCTACCACTTAGTAAATATTACATGATATTTAGCCTCTATCATCTTCAGTATTAATTATTTTTAGGTAGAATCTACTGTAATAATTTAAGCATACATCAATGAAAATTCAGATGAAAATATTTTGCAGTAGAACTGAAAAAGTTTAGAAAAAAAGAGGAATATTTTGAAAAATAAAAAAGGTGGGCTTAACAAGAAAATATGGAACAAATGAAAAAGAATAATAGCCCTTGAGCTCATAGAACTGAGAAAAGTATAGGCTGGTCAAAATCTATCAGTCTTAAAATCAGCTAAAATAAAAACTTCTGCTTGGGATAAGCATTTGGAACTTGAACCACAGATAGGGAGTCATCACCAAAAAAGTTACTGTGAGATGCAACTTAGCTAGTTTGCTGTGGACGATGAAATAGAAATAACTTTTGAGGTGGAAGAAAGCCTTGAATAACACCCAAATGTAAAGAATACATTAAGAAAGAAGCAGAAAAAATGAGACCAGAAGATTAAATGGAAAACAAAAATATGCTATTTCAAAAGCCCAAGTAGAAAAGTAAAATCTCCATGGTGATTTACAGTGACTTAGTATGCATTGCTTCAAGTTCAGGGAGATGGGAATTGAAGGGACAAATAACTGAGATTGGAAATTGCGAGGCTAATAATGTTCCTTAAATACAAAATATCACTGGAGTCATGAGACATGAAGTCAGATATGGTGGACTATGTGACCAATGGATAACAAGAAATGGAGGTCCCGTCATCTTCACAAAAGTGAAATAGGCAGAGTCTGGATGTAATGGTAGTGTTTAAAAGTTTTCTTGTGGAAAATTCTGGAAAAAATAAATAATAAAACAAAAACCTAGGACAGAGCTTACCTGATACTGGATATCATGAATCTGTAGCAGGCAAGACCCTCATGATTTTCTGTATTGCAGCTCCAGCCAGTAAAAGAAAAAGCAGACCAAGAGGTAACCCAAGGTTCATAATTGGTGCCTTCTAAGTTCAAACAGTGAGACAGCCTTAGGGAATAGTGACTATGGCATGGCAACAGCTGATCACAGGGGCAAGTTAGCATGCAAATAACATCTAGAACTGGTCTTACTTCTTTCAAAACAGAACTAAGCAAGCTCTTGATTGCATACATTATAGTGGTGGAGGCCTAATGTTTACAAAGCGTCTTGATTGTTTCTTAAAGTTGGCTTTATGCCTGGAAAGAATATGTATTTGGAATCTTAGGGAGAACCAATAACATAAGAACAATAGCAATTAAATCCAGGTTTAGCCCTCTACTAACCCTCTTAGCTGTCTCAGCCTGACAGTCAGAATTTGGCGAGATAGCTGCTCGGTCTGCTCCACCCTCCTGGCAAAGCAACCATCTGGCCAGTTGCACCTGTTTCCAACAGCCCTACTACTCCCATGGGCCCTATGTTGGTTTAAATGAAGTGGGAGCTAATGGGACTTGAATTACATGTGGAATGGGATGGAAATGTGTGAAAAGGATGGCTAAGTAAAGCCAATTAGCTAACCTGGAATGGATAAACTAAGCTGAGTAATTGGAAAGAATGGCAGAACAAAGTTAAACAAAATAGCAACCAAGATGATGAATGTACTCTGAAAAAAAAGAAGCCGACAAGTTCATGGTCTGGGGGGAAGAAAACAAAACTCCATCTGCCTATTCAAGTGGCTCCAGCTTCTCATTCATATTAAAGATAATTCTGAACTATGCTCTAGCAGCATTGCTGAAACAAATTGCTTCAGGGAACAGGCTTCCTCTCCTAACCTCTGCCTGATGACTTGTGGTATATAATGAGCCTTGTGCTGCTGTCAGAAGAGCAGAGTCTGTGCCTAGAAGAAATTAACTTGAAAGAAGGGGAAACCCTCCAAAATAGCGTATCTTTCTCCCTTACAAAACAATGAGGATGTTTTAAAGTAAAAATTGCTGCGATGGTCTAGACATGAATTTTTCTTCATTTTATACATTATTTTGGATTTCCTCGATCTCCTAGCATTACTTGCTGTTTTAGTCATACTTACTCCCCCACCACCTATTTGCACAAATTCATGCTAGCAAAATATGTATTACAGGACTAGAATTTCTTTTGTTTTCTATACCGAAATACTGAGGGTTTTATGACGCGGTTGTGCCATACACATGAAAGATATATTACTATGACCATTTGTGAGATTTCACAACCTTATAATAGCTCCTGCTGTGAAATTATTAACCCGAGATACCCAGAATATTAAGACAAAAAACTTTAGAAATCACTTGCCCCAGATGTTAATAAGTAAACAAGTAATATATTGAAATTCTTTGCATGTGTGCACATGTATCCATATTCAATCATCTAACCCATTGCAAATTTTCCCCAGGGCTAATAAGTTACCAAAAATATCTATATGTCTTAAATTCAGATTACTTTTGTTATTAATATGTCTCTGAGCTAAAAGTTTCAGGAAAAAAATGGGAAATAACTCTTTTCTATGATCCGAAAGTTATATAACACACCAACATGTGACCCTACATTTACTGAGTTTTGCTTTTTCATGCAAGCCCAGAAAGATAATGAATAGATTCTTTTAGAAGAGCTCAGTTGTGACAAAATACAGACATTTTCCATGTTTTCAAACAAATTTTCTGTTTCCACGTGTTTATAACTCATTTAAACATTTGGGCACTTACCAGAACCATTTTGGTATAAGGGAAAATTTTAGAGTTTGAGAAGGACAAGTTTCAGTGAATGTGTGTGTGTGTATGTCTGTGTAATGCTGGATACTGTAGATAGTGGCTTATGAAGTTGGTGATTTATGTCAATTCTTACATTCTACTTCTGTACTTGAAGTCTTCAACTCTGAAGATTGTTTTTAGACATCTCGGTAATATATGATAAAACTCAGGGAGATTAACAAAAATACACATGGTAGTTTTCTTGGGGATAGTTTGAAATATACAGGCTTTGTTCTGTTTTAATCCTTTATATGAAATCCTGAGAAACATTTAATCCATCAGGAAGAAAAGGAGAAGATTTAGGAAAACCACTACAATAAAGATAAACAACTTCTTTTGACTTTAGGGATCCTCTACCTAGAGATTATCTTCCTTTTATTTTATCCAGCCTATCTCTCTTTCTCTGTCTCTCTCTCTTTCATACACACACACACACACACACACACACACACACACACACAATTTCTATACTGACATTACTTTTCATCTTTCAAGTTGGCCTAATGTGTTTTTTTATCAATGGCTTATAAAAAGAAAGCTTTGATTTAGGGATGGTCACAGTCACTTAAGGAAAAATTCATTTATTCATTGTAAATTTCTCAAAATAACTTTACTCTATCTGAGATGCTCTGCAGAAGTCAATAAGATGAGACTAGCTGGGCTTAATGCCAGGAGAAAGCAATCATGAGACAAGCCCAGAGGAGGTGCCAAATTTTCTGTACTATCAGAAAAAAAGTGAAGAGAGAAGCTCAAATGACAACGTGAACACTGAATTCTAATTTCACACTTTTTTTTTCAAGATTCAAAGATTTCACTTTCATTAAGGAAAATTTAGAGTAACCTGCATAATAAAATACTTGTTTAGAAGTCGAGAGGCTTAAATTTAGTACTGAATGAACTTAACGTAGATTTGTAGATTAATCAGGATACTTAAACTTAAAACCATACAATTTTTTTTGTAAATTCATGCTTATTTTCTACAACTTACCTCTTCCCTGTAGATTTGAAATTCTCTTCCTCTCTTTAGCTATTATGAGATGAATTCCATGATGTTAATGAAAGAATTTATAGAAGTGAATTTCCTAAAAGTGTGTTATGATTATAATCATCTTCATATTTTAAAAGCTTCTTTAGATATAAATAGGGCCTCAAAATAGAAACAAAATGGAACTTTGAAATGGAGACAAAGCCTTAGCTGACTTTCAAATGAATTAGGGAATTGTTTTAGAGAGACAGCTGTGTATCTGTCAGCACATCATCTTATTCTGAGCATGACCTGAAATTAATGTACTGAATTTAAAAATTCAGTAGTGCCAATTCTTCCCTGTGGGGAAGTAGGACAAGGTGGATGAAAAGGGTCATATCATAATACATAAAATATATATATAATAGAATATATTAAGATATATTTAATAGTTGCAAGATAAACTTTATGGCTTCCATGTCTCCTGATAATTGCACATTTCTTTTCATTTTCCAAGCAAATAGAGACTTCACAAACATCTCTTCTTCTATCATTGCAAAAATAATAGTGATGATGATGAAGAAGATGATACCATGAAGAGAATAAAGCCACCAGCAGACATAGATGGATCACAGAGGTTAATAGAGAGCTGTGATATCATGGAACCAAGGCCAGTATTTCACAAAGCATATCTGAAGGTAACAAAACCTATGGTTTGAAAAACTGCAGTCATATAAAAAGCTTAATAACAAGGGTCTAGAAGTATAAGAAGTTGACATCCCAATATAAATGATATAGAACAAGGCAATGTTCTGACAAGAACTATTCCATTATGCACACTAAGGGTTGTTGCCAGTTGTTTATAACAGAGGAACACAAGACTGAAATCCAAATCCTCTATACAAAGTATTCCTTAATCTCCCTCAACAAAATTTTGTCATCTCTACAGGTCATAATTTAAAGACCTCTCCTTTCTGTTACCAAACACACACCCGATCTAGTAAAACCAATGTTAACCATTACAGTCAAGGTTTTAGTTTGTAGTGTAGGAAAAAGCAAGTAAAGAGTACTCCTTTAAAATTGTCTTCCAAAGCTTATATTCATTTAGATACGAGGCACTACAGAACGACCAGAAGAGTTTTAAACTAAAGACACAAAATGTCACAGTCAAGATTGTGATAATGGAGCATATTTTAGAAGCCAATGCTGTCAGTTCCCACCTTTGGCATATCTGCCAACCACAAAGATAGATGTCAAATCCAGAAGTACCAATTTTTCACCCAAATTTGCCATTAGGCAATTTTTCAGTAATGCTCTCTAACCATCTGATTCTACAGGATGAAAAGTATGAATACCAATAAGAGGTAATACCATCAACTCATATTGCTTCTAACCACTGGGGACAATTTCTTCATTAAATCCCAATCCACCTTTTAGACTACTTCTTTTTCATAACCAATAAACTGACAAATGAAGCCTCACATTGTTTAGAAAACGGTGCTTGTCATAGAGCCTACATTTGTCAGACCATTCCCCCAGAGAGTCCCATTCATCAGGCGTTGTCAGGTTGCATTACTCAGCCTCATTAATGCCCCCTCACAGGCTGCAGCACTACATCCCGCCCGCAGCTGCCTGATAGACGGTTCCTCCCTACACAGACTCCTAAGGGGCTCTTCAGAAATGCTTTATTGAGGGCTCTGTTGAAGGAAACAGCACCTTAATGAAAGACATGCGCCAGAGCATAATTAACTACTACCACAGCCCATTGCTGTTGCCATCAGTAATTTCATCGATTCGTCACCTATGAAGATAATGACTAACCTTTTTCAACCGAAGATGCATATGATAGGAGAAATGATTCAAGCAAAATTAGAGCTGTTTTAATAGAAAATGTTTTCTCCTGGTCTACCCAGGACCACCCAGTCTTTGTCTCTCAGATGGTGTGGTTAGATTAAGGAAAACAGCCGCAGGAGAACAGAAAACAGAACTAAGGCCAGAGATTGTCAAGAAAACCATTTAGCACAAGAAGTAAATGTTTATTTGAATTGTGACAAATGTTGTTAGTAGAAGATCAAGATGTGGTAGATTTAAGCTCTTTGTCATTGCAAATACTCTAAACACAGAGCTTGAGTGGAGGATCACTTAAGTAACTACAACGCGTCCTGGAATTAAAGGTGACAGGAATGAAAAGCAGAGATTGATGACAAGTGTACTCTTTTACAAAACTCCTATTCTGATTTTCCTAATGTCAGCTTCTTTGAAAGAATTAAAATAAATGAAAAGATTACTTATTTACACCTGCTTTAAAATGCTACACATGGGAACGGGCCCATGTACGCGCGCGTGCGCGCACACACACACACACACACACACTCCCCATTCAGCATTATTCCAGAATTATATGCAGCTGCTGCTCTAGTCTAATTGCCTTTGCAGAGCAACAAAAGAACTAAATGACTTTTACTTAAGCTGCAAATCAGATTCCCCTCAGCTATGGTGGCATCTGTGGGCATAGGCCTCCCCTTAGAATGACAGTGTCCAATTACTAACAAACATTGCTGTTATCCCTAAGGAAAACAGAATTCAGGAGATCTCTGATAGCACATGGCCGAATAATCTGATGGCTTGGTTACCTTTTGACATTGCAATGTTTATTTAGTGCTAATAGTGGGAGAATATATTCCTGTCCAGGTGGAAATCACAATTTAAAAGGGCAGGTTTAAAACACCAAGTGCTATGTGTTTGGAAAAAAGCAGTGTATCTAGTCAAGGTCTCTAAGCAAATCTACAATTATCTGGAAAGCCCTGTTGTCAAGCTTTTCTTTTTTATTTATGGGAGAATATTACTTTCTATCTCCGTTTTCAAGATCTCATTTTTTCACTCCTGAAAACACATTCCACTGAATATTTACGTCTGGCCACTAGCCCTTATTCAAAATTCCAAAACCCAAGAACTTCAAAATCTTAGAATTTATTTTAACATATTTGGGTAGACGCTGACCTACTATGAATTTTTTTAGCAGTGAAACTTCACCTGAACTTATATCAAGCTATTCATATCCTTTATGTATCCACTTAGTATGAATATTGATATATGACATTTCAGTGAGATGGTATATAATATACAGAACATGACCAGCATTACCTTTGTCAAATTGGAAAAATGCTGAAATATTTGCCCCCAAGGAATTCAGTTAAGTGAGTGAGAAACTGTATTCTATTTCCATTCTACCACTTTATCCTGATTTTTCTTATAATTATAACAATACTGTTTAAATTGGAAGTTTGAGATAGAAATTATTTATTATTTTGGCTGTAAGAAAGACCAAACACTTCTGCCTTTTCTATTCTTTCCAGATCTAAAGAAGCATCAAACCAGTCCTTAAAAGTAGTATATGAAGGAAATTTCTAAGAAATTAACTGTAGAAATTCCAAAAGAAGTAGGTTACGATAAATTTAATTTTGTTTAAAATATACTTTTATAGATATTTCTATGAAAATATTTTAGATTGAGTGATTTAATTCACATAATAATGTTAATAAGAAAATATAACACTTGCATTGTCACTAAAATAACAAGTGGTGAATCACATTATGTTTATATCTACTCCATATATGCCAAAAGTTTCTATCAGCATTGGACAGATAGGGAGTAGCTTGGAAGATATACTATTTACTTTATAATAAGAGAAAAAACTAAATGAGAGCAAATAAGACAGTTCACATTTTTGACACTTCTCAAATTATAAGGAATATAATCTTCTATTAAAGTTTCCATTATGTTGTCCCAGGAGTATTAAATCACAGATTCCTGGAGTGGGTAGAGCCTCTGAAGATCCACTTTCTGTGACAAGCATCATCCGGACAATATCCTGGCAAGTGATCACCCAAAGTCTCTGATATGGACTGAATTGTGTCCCCCTAAATTCACATGTTGAAATCCTAACGCCAGCACCTCACTATGTGACTAGATTTGAAGATAGGGTCTTTAAAGAGGTAATTAAGTTAAAACAAGGTCCTAAGTGTGGGTCCTAAATCAATATGACTGGGGTCCTTATAAGAAGAGGAAATTTGAACACAGACAGGTACAGAGGGAAGACCATATGGAGACACAGGGAAAAGACTGTAATCTACAAGCCAAAGACAAAGGCCTCAAAAGAATCTGACCCTACTGACACTTTGATCTTAGACTTCTAGCCTCTAGAATTGTGAGAAAATAAAATTCTGTCACCTACATGACAGTCTGTGGTACTTTGTTATGGCAGCACTAGCAAATTAAAACAGTCTCTGTGCATTTCTTCTGAAATGTATGGCACTAAAATACATGTACACAAACACACACACACACACAGTTTTGACCAGGGCAGTTTTATTAAGGAAATTTTCATTTAGCTACTGTTTTTTTTTTTAATATGTCGTGTGTGCCAAAAGTTACAAAGGTGAATGATACATGGAAACCGCTATTGAAATGGCCGTGTTTGTTTGGGGTTCACAGGAAGAGGGTGGAAATTAGAGACAAACATATAAACAGATAGGTCCATATAATGTTGTATTTGGGGTATATTTAAAGTTCTGTAGTAACAGAGATATGAAAACAATTGTTCCAATTGATTATTGTGAGGAAAAATTGTTTTGAAAAGGTATTTGAACTTAGTCTTGAAGGATGAAGATGAGTTCTGTAAGCAAATAGTGAAAGACAGTCCAGGCAGAGTAAACCCAGTCATAATACATGGTCTGTTCAGGGAACAAGAAGTAAAGAAGTTTAGAGAGAGAGACTGTAGATATAAACAATGAAACCACAATAAGAGGGGCCTTGAATGAGGTGCTCCAAAAGTCCATGACTTAATTTTCTTTAAAGACTATGGACTCCAGAAAACAAGCTGAGGGTTTTAAAAGAGAGGGCAGTGAGTGGTTGGGTGAGCCTCGTGATGGGTATTAAGAAGGGCACGGATTGCATGGAGCACTGGGTGTTACACAGACAGTGAATCATGGAACACTACATCAAAAACTAAGGATGTACTACATGGTGACTAACATAACATAATAAGAAAAATTCATTCGGGAGTTCTGACATGGAAATATGGGGATTGAGTCAATGCTAAAAGACCCCTCTTCTACAGTCCCCAATTCCAGGTACAAACCTACATAAACATAACTTAAGAAATTATTAAAACATTTCCAAGCTCAAAAGATTGATAAAATATCCAGGTGCCAGAAACTACAAAAGAACTCATAGCTTGTCATTAGCTTGAGTTGATTCTATGGTAACCTGTGAGGATATATTTTTTTAAAGATTTTATTTATTTATTTGACAGAGAGAAACACAGCTAGAGAGGGAGCACAAGCAGGGGGAGTGGGAGAGGGAGAAGCAGGCTTTCCCACAGAGCAGGGAACCCGATGGCGGGGCTCAATCCCTGGACCCTGGGATCATGACCTGAGCTGAAGGCAGACGCTTAGCGACTGAGCCACCCAGGTGCCCCAATCTGTGAGGATATTGAATTGGGTGGTGATCGTAGAGCTTTAATACTTAAAAAGCAATAGGAAATGTGGTGTCCTGAGTTCTAGCACAGAGACAAGAGCTGCCTGTTTCATAAAAACAAGATTAGTCACATTTCATCTACCAGTTTAAGAAACTGCATATAAACATGCTTCCAACCAGAGGCCAACAGAGGAAATAGTCACAGACCAGAAATTTAAGTCCAAGCCTGGCCCATTCATAAGCAGGTAAAATTCACATTATACTATCCATGGTTATTGAATGCCAACCTAAAAAACCAGTATGAATACTGGCCCAAACCTCTTACACTGTTTTTTTTTTAATTAATATGTAAAAAGTTACCACAAACTTAGTGGCTTAAAAAATACCCACTTATTAACTGTATGGGTCAAGAGGTTGATCCACCTGGGTTCTCTGCTTAGGATCTTTGCAAGGCATAAATCAAGGCTTCAGCTGGGCTGGGGTGTCTGGAGGTTCTGGGGATGAATCTGCTTCCAGGCCCGTTCAGGTTATTAGCAGAACTGAGTTCCTTGTAGCTGTAGGGTTGGGTTACTTTTTCTTTTTCTAACTTTAATTACATCTGAAAAATTCCTTTTGACAATATGTCAGTCAGTATTCAACCACAGAAACAGAAGAGGAGATGTATATTAACAGATTTGTCACAAGGAGTTGGCTTATGTGAGTATGTGTATGGATTGGCTAGGAAAGTCCCACATTTGTGGGGCAGTCAGTCAGTAAGGGTAGGCTGGATCTATAAGCCACAGGCAGAATTTCCTCTTTTGAGAAGTCTGAGTTCTGTTCCTATGGCATTTCAACTAGTTACACCAAGCCTACTCAGATTATCTAGGATGATCTCCCTTAAAATCAGCTAATTAGGGACTCTTAACCACATCTATAAGTACCTTCAGAGTAACTCCTAGAGTATCATTTGATTAAATAACTGGGGACTACAGCCTAGCCAAATTGGGATTTAAAATTGACCATCATGGCCATGTAATATAACATAATGACAGGGTAACACCAAAGGAGACAAAGGTTATGCGGGCCATCTAGAATTCTGCCTACCACACCATTAAAACTCCCAGAGCCACAAAAAAATGAAACTATTCTGTAGACACCTTCCATGAAGTCAGAGCACTTCAGATTTCTCAGAATACAAAGATTCCTACTAAAAGTGAATTCACAGTAAAAAATTATATAATAGATGGGGAAATTATCCATCAAGGGAGAGTTGGCAGGTACAGCAAAAAGAGGAACTAACACCAAGAAATGGAAATAATCTTATATTATGAAATATAGAAAGAAAATATGAATATACAACTGGTAAATGATTAAGAGAAAATCTCCCACCACTACTCCCCAGAAAGAATAGTAACCACAATGGAAATACAAAACTATGCAAAAAAAAGAGTAGGCAAGTGTAAGATAGGAACAAATTCAACATTAAGAAATGAAATATGTAGCCCCTGAAGTTATAAGCAATAACAAAGTAAATACATACAGTTTATAGAATGCTAAATGATAGGGTCCACTGAGAAAATAAAATGGGAGAACTTGAAAAAATTTTATAAAATGTAGATCAGAGGGCGCCTTGGTACCTCAGTTGGTTAAGCATCTGCCTCGGCTCAGGGCATGATCTCAGAGTGCTGGAATCCATCCCACATTAGACGGTCTGCTCAGCAGGGAGTCTGCTTCTCCCTCTCCCTCGTCCTCTATACTCTCTCTCTCTCTCTCAAATAAATAAATAAAATATTTTTTTAAAAATGTAACTCAGAGAGATACAATTATAAGATACATAAAAAGAAGTGTTGAGTTATAAAGGTCAGACTTAGTACATCTAAGGTGTCTAACACAATTCCATGAGAGCGAGCAAAAGTGAAGAGAATATTGAATGCCACGAAGGCTCAGATTTTCTTGAATTTAAAAAATATAAAACATCAATGTCATAGAAATCTTTAAAATAACTCAGGAACAATGATAAGATGCCTACAAAAGTAATAAGGTTAGAATCAAAAATGTTTCAGGAGAATGACGAAATAATATCTTGTGCTAGATAAAATGATTGTCAATTTAGAACTCCTCTTATTGTATGGACTAAAGAGAGAGGTTGGATGATATTTTCAGTCAAAGACTGACATTTTTCTACTTTCAAAATGTACTTTACTAACAAAGAAACTGACAACAAAAACACAAAGTGTCTGTGAGGAACAATGAGGCAAGAAATCAATGAAGATGTTTGTAAATTTAAGTAATCATTGACTAGTACCACTGCTATTACTACTAATACTATTACTACTATAATTAGTATTATTAGCCAACTGGAAAGAAGCAATGATTAATAACAAGCTAAAAATACTGAATAAAGTAATACTGAATAAATAAATAAATAAATAAATAAATAAATAAATAAATAAATACTGAAGATAAATAATAGGGGAAGTGGGAACATAAAATACTACACAGTATTTAAAAGTCACAGCAAATGACTTTTAAAACAGGATACATCTCATAATGTTGAATGAAAAAATGTTGAAGTGTTGTGAACTAATGTTAAGTGAAGAAAGCTAGATGCAGAAGAATATGTGTGGTATTATACCGTGTATTTTATTTTAAAAATACACAACATTATACAAAGTATGGCTTTGGATATATACATACATGATATAATATTTTTTTTAAAGATGGATGGGAAGATACACACCAAACTCAGGGAACTGCATTTGTTTGGGCAGTGTGGAAGGAAAGAAAGACAGGGAGAGGTGCAAAGGAGTCTTCAGTTGTATCAGTAGTAATTTATTTCTTCAAAAGTAAAAATTCTTAAGGCAAATTTGGCAAAATATTAACAACTTTTAATTATGACTCTCTGCTATATTATACCCTATGATATTTTGTGTATTTGGAAGATTTATTTCTTAAAAAGAGAGAAAAATATATTGAATATCAATAAATAAGATGAATTGGAAGAGCTCTATAAAGTAAAATCAGAAAACTTAAAATTCTATTGCTGTAATCCATGCAAGAGATGATCAATGGCAGTATCTCCAAAAAGGAAATGCAAATGAGACCTTTCAAATGTAAAATCAATGTGACTTGCTGATCAATTTTGTATGAGTGGCAAAGGAGAATGTCAAAACAAGAATGACTCTGAGTGTGTTGTCTTGGGAAATTAAATGGAAGTTGGTGTTTCCCATTTACTAGGAGACATAAACTTGTAAGAGTTGTCCAAAGGATTTCTGGAAATATGAATCTGAATTAGACACAGTTTGGAGTCAAATGAGTGGATGAATGGATGGAAGGATAGATGGATGGATAAATCCCTCTATATCCACTTGTCGATTCTTCTCTTATTCCTTTGAAGCCTTCTTTCTTTACTTTCTAATGACCCAAATTGCCCATCCTGTTGCCTTCTAAATCGTATTTTCTTCTTTATATACTTTAATTTATTTAAGTTTTATTTTTCTTTTGAATTTAATTTTTCTGCTTCTACAATCTGTTCGCATTTTTCCTGAAGCTTTTAAGAGTTAAACAAAGAGCTATGAAAGAAGCTATGGATGAATATAAAGAGCATAAAACTACAGATTGTATAATACAATCATAAAAGAAACCTCATAAACCAAATAACTAAATATTTCACAATTTGACTCAATCAAGTTTCCTTAAAGCTAGAATTTCAACTTGAAGTTATTATTTTCCCTTTCTACTGTCTTTAATTATAGAAAACTTTCACCAGCTTATAATTTAGAGAAATTTGCCCTAACATGGAAAGTTTATTTACCATATGGTTATTCTTCAGATTATAGTCTGTCAATAAGAATTGACATAAACATTTAGAGAGTAGAGTCCTTGGAAATAGTCAATGTTGAAATTCATTAGAAACATTTGAAATGCTCACATTCTCTAAAGTTGTAGGGATCTTGACAAATCAAACTCTACTTTCCTCTGCATGTAATTTTATTAATTTCCTTCCTCTCTTTAGAATGACATTTCACATATATTTGCTTATTTGACATCTTTGGATCATTCAAACCCTTGTGAGTACCAAAGCTCAACTGTGATGCCCTTTCCAAATTCCCAGGCAGAATTCTACCAGTCTCTCACAATGCTTAATAATGAACACCAAATACCACACACTTTTAGAAATGAACTTGCCATTTGTCATCATTGACTCTCTCTATTAGTTCTCTGAGTAGAAATTAGGGTAATGAAATTATTCTATAGGAATGGTGAGATTCTTAAAAGATGCTGATGAACCAACAATGAAACTTCAAGAGTAACTAGAAATACAATTGAGACATTTGTTTTATGTTAATTCAATCTTTTTATAAGTAAAGAAAAGAGTCAAGAGAATCAAATATATTTTTCTGATAGGGATTGCTGAAGAGATTGTAAGAGAGAAAGGAAGAAACTCATTTTACTGAGAATCTTAGACAAAGTTGCTAACTATAAATATGAGCATTCTCATTATAATCTTTCATTCATTCAACACATTGATGGAGCACTTGTTTTAAGTTAGAACCTATGCCGGACCAAATAGTTTGATGGCAAAAAACTCAGACTCACAATATTGCAAGAGTTGGTGGGATATATTAAGTGAACTCATCTTCTCTGTCCCCCCAGGTGTTTTTCTGGTATCTTGCAGGATTATAATCAAGACACTATATACTTCATAAAGAAATGTAGTCCTCCCCGCTACCCTTTGCGATGGTACAAGCTTTAAATGCTGGTTGTTTATGAAAGCCACCCCAATTTTTAATTACATTTGTGAAAAGTAACATCACTTCTCTCCATTGAATACTTTAATATTATTAAAAATTCATTACCATTAGCTAACCTGAAACAAATGTCCCAGGTACTACTTAACTAGCCATCCCCCATATCCCCCATCCGAGAGGTATAGAGACCTTTGTTGTTTCAGTCCACATTCCACTGACTTCCAAAGTGTGTCCCAATAGCAGCCCTACATCAGCTTCTTTTGCTCCTTTTCTTTAGGCTACTAGGGAGTGTCAGGGTGAAGGATGGAGCATGGTAGTGGAAACCTTGAGCATTTTAGTCAAAGGCAGCATTAGGGGTTTAGGCCTTGTCTGCTTCCAACTTTAGCTTACCAGTCTCACTAAATTACCAGCACCACTGTATCCCACCATCAGATCTCAGATAGATTTCTCTTTTACATAATTATTTAAATATGCTGGGTTTGCCTTGGAATATTAACCACAGTTTATAACTAAGTACTCCATGTCTCTTTGATCAATGCTTTTCTTTTCATAAACTGTAAGCTCCATGAGTCCAGGAAATCTGTGTTTGATGTATCACCATTGTATCACTAGAGCTCTTCAAATAGCTGCAAGAAAATTTGCTCTCATTTAGGATCTGCTGAATAAACTTGGATGACTGAATTATCACAGACTATTAACTATTTTGAAAATTAACAAAGAGGTAGCATCACATTTATTTTTTACTCTCTTACTGTCTCTATCCAAGTATCTTACATAAAATAAGCACTCAATGTACTCAAAATTGAAACAAAGGAGGAGTAGCCATGATTGTTACCTACTTAAGAATTTTTTCAGGGTCTACTCTACATGATAGAGTCACGGTCACGAGCAGCTCTGGGATTACATATTTTATAGCTAATGGTTTAAGGGAAAGGGAAAGTTTTTCCTATAGTATTCATAGAAAGTACCAGCTAAAGACTGGCTTGCACCACTTGTCATAGGACTTTTTCTGAGCCAATTTCTATGGTCAGGAGGAGGAAATATTGTGACCGGTGGTTAAATGTACAACCAATAGCAAATGGCAGAACAATATGATGGGCAGAACAATTTTGTGTGATTCCCAAGGAAAAAGAGTTGCTGTTACCCAAAGTAAATAGAAAGAGATGCCTAACATCTACCACAGACACCATGACCATCATCAACAGTATTTACTTCAGTGTGTATGGACATACAGTGAAAGAAGTGGGGAGTATGGTAGAGAGGAGATGGAATAGGTCCATTAATAATTTATAATCTGAAAGGCCAAACTTTGTTAGTAAATGAATTAATTTTCTTAATTTACAAGGGAGAAAGTCTTTAAGCAAATGAGGTTCACACTTAATGTATAAAGAAAAGATAGAAAATGAACTGCTGTCCGGGCCTGAGGTTAAGAATCTTCCAGTATCATCGGTGATAAAATAACTTGTTTCTGCTTTGGTTTCAAAAAGTCATTTCACTTTGAAGTCTCAAGAAATATTGAGTTTCCCTAAAAACATCTCCCTTAAATAAAACGATTGTGGATTTTTTGGAAGGCACTTAAATAAAAAGTAGTGGTTTTTTTTTTTCTTTACTAAATGGAATCATTACATTATGCATGATAATGAATCTAGGTTTAAAGAGATTCTTTTTGGTAGGACTACCCAGGGAATCAGATAAAATAAAAACGGAAAGGTTAGTGTTCTGCAAAATCTAAATGGAAGACTAAGCATTGAAGTTTGGAATTATGTTTGAAATGATTTTTGAATGGATTCAATATTTGCTTAATTGAGGTTCTCCCTCAGTGAACATGAAGCTCCTCATCTTTTCCCTATTTGCTTCCTCTCTGCTTTTAAAGACAATTTAGTTTTCTTTACTCCTCAAAAATCAAGATTTGCTCATCCTTCCAACTACCATTCCATTCCCCAATGCATATGAAAGCTTTTGCTGAAAAGTGAAATGCACTCTGGTCTCTGTTTTAATGCATTCAACTTCCTTCTCAAATCCTTGGAGTTTTATTGTTATTTCACTTTTGTATTTTTTTCATCTAACAGATCCATAGCTCCTTTGGATGGCTGTTATATCTTTTTACCTTTTCAATGATTTGCTTTGAACTGCTACACTTTTATTTATCCTCAAATTGCCCATAACTAGCCACTCTGGATGTTACATTATGCAATAATGCCTCAGTTTCCAAAAGGAGGCATCCCCAGGTGACCAGAATTTATTCCTCTTCTTTTCTGCTGATTATTGAGAAACTCCTTCCAAGAAAATTCAATGTCCGTCTCCTTACTTTCATTTCTTTTCACATTCTACCTGACATCATATTCACATTTAACTGCTTTTAGTTCAATGTTTGCATTTCTACACACCAATTCTTCACTTGCCCCAGAATTAACAATGTTCAAAGGATATCATCATACGGTTGTTATAGAGTCAAATTCTGAAACAAAATGAAATGTGTAGAAAAGTCTGTGCTATTTCTATTGACTTTCTCCAGCAAAGAGCTATAGAGTGAATTTAGGACTACAGCCCCAGTTACGCTAATGAACTATTAACTAACTGTGTGATGTCCATCAAGCTCTCTGTCTCTCTCTTTTTCATTATAAAATGAGGGTGGTAGGTAACTCAAGTAATCTATAAATTCTCTCTAAGTCGCAAAAGTCAGGATACCAAGGGCAATAGATACTAAGTGTCATAACACATAACCCCACGATTTTAATAGCTTAACACAACAAAAGTTTATTTCCACATTACAGCTCAGTGCAAATCAGGTAGTTCTCCTGGGTGGACTTAGTCCAAACAATAACCCAGGGCTCTAGGACCTTCTATCTAATATCTTTGCCAACCTCTAGGTTCGCCTTGTAGGTCTCTGCTGTGTTTTTCACATTCAGCCCGCCAATAAGCAAGTCTTGTGGGATATTTTATAGGCAATGCCCAAGAACGAGGAGTCATGTGGGATATTTTATAGGCAATGCCCAAGAAGGAGGAACAAGCTTGGTGAGCTTTTAGTCCATCTTTTCCATAGACTATTACTTTCCTTCTACATTGCTCTCACCCAATTTCCCATTCTTTCTTTCTCTTATTTGTTGTTTTCTGTCCTGAGCCTCAGCATTCCGCCCCACCCTGCACTAGATCCACATCATTTCCCCTAGCTAATTTCCTTTTTCACTTCACACCCTCACCCTGGACTCTGGCATCATTGTATTGAGGTTTCTTTGTAAGAAATCTCATTTTGTCCCTTTTTCCCATAGAAAAACCTTCAAATCTGTGTGTCAAATCAGTTTTACCATTTGCCAGTAAACTGCATGACTCCTCTGACCCCCACTTTCTTCATCTGTAACAGGCTTACCTGAGAAAAATGACGTAAATTGTCAGAGATGTAGTAGGTGCTCAAAATATTTTTATTTATTTATTTTTGATCTGTGTCCATTGTCTCTGTATATTAGAAAAATTATCCCAACCATTAAACCTCTGCCTTCTCTATTATCTCTGTAAGAAAAATAAAGCTATTATCTTAAATTCTAAAGCCTATCCTACATGCAAATCAATTTCCTCTCTCTTTCTGACTTTCCATTAAATAAAAGCCTTCATACTACGTGGTCTTTACATCTGTAATAATCTACCTTCTCTATTCGGCTAACTGTTTTCAAAAACATTTTAATGTGAACTTTCTAGATATATCCGGGGTTGTTTTTCTAATTTGTTGGTGAAGTTAGTTAACATTCTTTCTGACCAAATGTTTAATATTTCACAGCCCATTACCATCCCTAACAGTCAGTTGAGAGGAGATTTTCTGAATGGCTTAGATTAAACCATTACTTGAATAAGAGCAACTATTGGCTAAAGTGAAATTTGAACAGATGAAAATTTCCAGGCATAGCCATTAAACATTGTAAAATGCACCTAAGAGTGAGCCATTGCAAGCTCATTTTTCCAAAAAGATAATTATATCTAAAGGTCAGGACTTTCTATATTGAACTGTATGAGACTGGACAAATAATCTCTCTGTGCTCAGTTTCCTAAACTATCAAATATTCAGGTTATTTTCTGGGTTTATTCATTACCAAAAATTTGATACTTTATATTATTTGTGAGATGCTCCCCATATTTTATAAATATCTCTCCAATCATAGCAATGTATTTTTTCTTCCTTCAAATCACATATGCCTGTATTAGTTTGATATCCTCCCAAACTCTAAAACTTATGTCCACCCAGAATCTCAGAATGTGACTTTATTTGGTAATAGAGGCTTTGCAGATGTAATTAAATGAATATAAGGTCATGCTGAATCAGAGTGGGCCTTATGTGCAATAAATGGTGTCCTGATAAGACCAGAGGACACACAGATATGCACAGAAGACAAATGCAGAGATTGAGTGATGCAGTTATAAGGTAAGAAATTTCCAACATTGTTGGGAGTTACCAGAAGCTAAGAAGGAGGAGAAAATAATTTTTCTCTGGAAATTTCAGAGGGAGAATGGCTCTGCTGACACTTTGATTTCAGATGTCTAGTCTCCAAAACTGAGAGATTTAATTTCTGTTGTGTTAAGCTACCAATTTTAGTACGGCAATCCTGGAAAAATAACAAATCCCCTTCAACCACTTTAAACTGTTATAATTATTCATTCCCTTGGAGAACTTACAGCTATGGTAAAGACAAACAATTTCTCCAAGTGATGCCTTGTTTAGTAACACATACTGTGCATAACTCATAACCTGGTAAACAGAAGTCCATTAATAGTTATTGAAGTGAATGAATGAATGAATGAATGAGTGAATGAATAACTCAGTTTATACTATCCTGGTTCCATTATGTTATGGGTAATTAAAGCTTCCTAATAAAATAAGAAAAAGCCTATTACTATCCCCAACTAACACTTCACAAGTTTCATCTTTACAAGTCATTTTTCCAAAGTCTTATTCATGTGTTAAGAACGAGAGCTTTCTGAGCATCACATTTTCTTGAATATGGTGCTTGCATTGCTCTTTTGATGTCTCCTCTTGCTATGTCTTCACTGGGCTGAATGCATAGGGGAGGCATCTGAAAAGGCCCCTTGGAGGTCAGATTTTATGAACAACATGGACAATGGCAGCAAGGAGTATCCCATGCTCAAATCAGTTCTACTTCTTAAGGTCTTGCTTTATGTCTGATGACAAAGCTTATCCAATCACAATGTTTGTTCCATCCCAATCCAAATTCTCACGTATTGCTAAAGAGGAAACTACCCAGTATAAAGTTTCCATAACTGTATCATTGCTATGGAAGTTATGGAAAACATTCTGAAGTAAATTCTGGATACTATATTGTATGAGACTGGGAAAGAGTGATAGACATCTTATTTCCAACAACTCTGTGGTTTCATTGATAAGAATCAAAGTCCTTTGTGGGCTGGGATTTCAGTCAGTTTTTTTCACTGCTGTATGCCCAGAACCTGGAAGAGTACTTGGAACATTTTATATAACCAATAGATATTCTGAACAAAATTTCCCTTCCTTTAATCCACCTTGCTGCTGATAGCTCAGTGACCAGATGCTGCTGATTTATGTGCATTCTATTATATAACTAGAGGCAGAATTTGCAAAATTTGTAAAAGCCACACCAGAGAGTTGTATTGCCAGAGAAGAGGTTTATCACACTCTGTACCAAATTTGGCAATTAACACTCCAGGCAGAGGGCTTCCTTTTATTATTCTAATGTTTACCTGATCACTACCCCTTCATGCTCAGATTACGCCCTACAACAGATTTGGCCATAGCATCATTTGTCAAGAATAACTGATTTAGGGACTATTGTCATCTGTCAAAAGTACCATAATTACAAAAGCTAATGAGGTTTACTAAGTAAAATTTTAAGAAGCTTCACATATGCAAGTATTATTGTAAAGAAAGGAATAGAATAGCTTAAATGTAACCTTAACTCTCCTTTCTCCTTTTCTTTCTCTCTGTTGCTGTTAGAACTATTATCTATGACCCACAAATTTCAAGATTTAGCACAAAACTATTTCCTGAGCGTTCCATAAAATAAAGCCCTTCTTTTCTCAAGTGAAGATGAAAAGGTAAATACAAATAGTTGGAAGGGTTAACACTTGTGATTTAGTTTCCAATCCAAGGCCAAATGTTGACTTCAGCTCCTTTCCTGTTTGGTCTTCATTTATCTCTCTCTGGGCTGAGGTATAAAGAGGAGCTCCCATTGCCACCCTCTATGTCAGAATAACTGCACATCTAGACACGAGAAAGGAAACCCTGGTTGGGAATTCTTCCAGACCTGGGATGCTGGTTAAGCTTGCTTAAGGAAGAAGCAGAGGAACAGGAAAATTCTAAGCCAAGAGTAGCCAGTAGGTTCAGAGAAACCACTCATCCGTTAGGCTTAAGCCAGGGAACTGTGTTCCCAGCACAGGTGCTAAACCGGAAAGCTCTGAACCCCACCCACTCACTCCTAACCATGCCCGCCACTTGCTTGTCACGCAAGTTCAAGTAGGTTCATAACGTCTGCGTGCTTCAAATTCCTCATGTATAAGATGGAGAAAATAGTTGTACTTCCCTCATAAGATTGTTGGAAAGACTAAATGTGTGAGTATACAAGTGTCTGTACAGTGCCTGATGGTAAACGCTAATTAAGTGGTAGCTATTACTGTGGAGATGGGTATATTAGGTGATCTTAGCCTGCACCATTAAGCATTTATAAAATATAAATAACTCCCCTTTTCTGAATCTGTTATGATAACCTGATTTTCCTAGAGGATATGGCATCCATAGAAGTAGAAAATGTTTTAGCTGGCCATAAGCATCCATTCCTCTTGAGGGTTTTTATTTATCTCTTTAAAAAGATGTACCAGTCACTTACCTAATTTTATGTATTAATAGAATCCTACAAATTAACTTCCTTTTAATGGATTAGAAAATTGAGAATAACATGGGTAATATAACTTGTTCAAGGTCATTTAACTGTAAGTGGTAGAGGCTGTTCAAACCCAGAATCCTTTTTCTCCCCCCTCACACCAGGTGGCCCTTCCTAAGCTAAAGGAAGTCTTGAGTATGGTAACCAAGGGAGGGAACTTCTCTTCTACAATCAGTAGGGTTGCAAGTGTAGTTAAGGGTGAGAATCCAGGTAAATTAATCCCTTGTATTTTGGTTTGGATAAAGACTTCTCAACAAAAATGGATCCAGGTTGAATCTTCCTTGAGGAGTTGAAAATTAATTCATATAAAAATATTCACTTGAGTAGTTCCTACAAGATGGCTTCCTCTGTGTTTGTTTTGCTTTGCTTGTTTTTCCTATAATGTTTCACAAACTTCAATCTGCATCAGTCACCCAGAGGGCTTTGGCAAAACACTCATTGTTGGATTCATCCTCAAAGTTCCTGATTCAGGAAATGTAATGATTCTAACAGATCTCTGGTGATGATGATGTTGCTAGTGCTGGTGCCACACATTGTCTTAATATCACCAGAGTTGGTACTCTTCAGTTGTTCCTGTGCAAACTTTGTAAAGCCTAGCTGATCTGATATTACTCTTTAACTAAAATCACTTTTTCTCTTTGTTAAATACTTCCGGTTTTATTCATTAACCAAATAGACCTTGGGTTACCGAAGGCAGAATTAACATTATCTATGTAGCAGCTCACCAGTCTCAGGGGGTAAACACATATGACATTTATGTCCTTTTGATGTTTCAGATTATGTAATTATTAATTCAGTGAATATGTAAATGTTTTTTTCCTTTTATTATCTTTAAGAGGCCATTTTATATAAGATGTCATATTATTACAGCAAGTCTGATCAAATTTAAAGAATTCAGGACAGAACTTGCACATAGGCATTGTTGGGTTTTATTTTAGTATTTAATGGAGTTCGCTTTAAGGGCTTATCCTGAATTGCAAATTCTGAGGAGAGGACTAAGGGCATGGAGAACATTCACAGAAAAGAGTGTTTGGATTTAAATGGTTGGAGATATTGTAAAACACTTAGCAAACTTTCCTTAATATGTCACTATTCCAGTAACATTTCACTTACATGCAGAATTCAGTGATTTCCATATTGTACTTTATCACTTCATCCATCCCCACAGACAACCACAAAATATTACCAGGAAATGTTGAGTGGAAGAAAAAAATGGCAGTTCAGGCAATTAATAAGAATAGTAATGACAGCAGCAACCACGTCCATGTTTGCCATAGACCTCCTGTTAACTGTATCTCATAAGCAGTATACCATTTAGTCTTCACAAAATTCCTAAAAGCAGAGTTTCTCAACATCAAAATTTTTGAGATTTCAGGCTGGATAGTTCTTTGTCGTGAGGACTGTCCTATGTATTGTATGAGGTTTCGCAGGATCCCTGGCCCCTAAATGTCAGTAGCGACCCCCCGATTACAACCAAAATTGGCCCTAGTTAAGAACCACTGATGTGAAGTACATAGTATTATAATTTCTATTTCATAGATATGGGGTTGGAAATTTAATTTCTCTGCCTTTTAAAGCTTATTAGTATCAGAATAAGGATTCAAGTCCAGACGTTCATATTTGTCTCTTCTGGGTTAGTTGATGAGCAGTGGGAGCCACAAACTTCTGTAGCCCAGGAGAGGACAAAACATCTGTGAATAATTCCTCATAAATCCACCTTCTCTAAGTGAATTTTGCCATATTTAGGCTTTAAATTGTAGAGTCTATGTTTTGTCTCAGTTTTTATTAGACAAATCATAAAACTTTGAGTGCAACCCAGCATTCATTCCACTGTTCTGGAAGCAGATGCTTTTGGCTTGTGTCTCAAAATAGCTACTAGTACAAAGCAGAGTTCGAACTGGCACGGTTCTGTGGGTCCCCAGTCTCTGGCCACCAACTTCTTGGGGTGGGATATATGTTTACACATGCATTTGCTTTTATGTATACTTCCTCAGTTGGATCTTAGAATATTGTTCATAGCCGTCTCCCTCCCCCCTTTTTATAGCAAAGCCCAAATCTGTGTTTTCTTAAATGATTTGTCAAATAATATATGCATAAATGTCAATTGAAATTAAGATGTATTTTAGATCAACCACATGTAGATAGATAGGTAAACAGACAGACAGGGAGACTGATAGAAGTCTGCTGGTACAGCATGGATCTACTTCACTGCTAAGAGTCAGTCAGAAGCTCATGATCTGGTCCTGAATGAAAAGAACTGGTGATTTTTAAAAAACATTTTGTTTATCTATCTGTCATTGAGAGAAAAAGAGAGAGCACAAGCAGGGGACTTGGCAGACAGAGAGAGAAGCAGGCTCCCTGTTAAGCAAGGAGCCTGAAGCAGGGTTTAATCCCAGTACCTGGGATCATGACCTGAATCGAAGCCTCCCCACCCCTTAACCAACTGAGCCATCAGGTTTCCCAGAATTGGTGATTTTCTAACTCCTTTGAGAAAGAGGACTATTTACCAATAAGGCAATCAGGAGTAGGTAGATATAGATAATATAAAGACATTATTCCATAATAGAACACATTAAAGAGATATAGGGTTATAAACTATCTACATTAAAGTAGTTATAGATAGGAGAGAGAAAGAGTCCATTATTTATATTTAGGCCATGATGTAAAGGAAATGGATATATCTTTTCAGCACAATACATATACATATATTCTCACAATACCTACACATACATACATAAATATTTGACTTATTGCAATAGATCCCATGAAATTGGTTGGTATTGAGTAACTGTCATAAAATATACCTATATACTTTAATATACTTAGGTAAATATTTTCAATGGTTTAGGACCTCTATGAAGAAACATATAATATCTCATTAAAGGATATAAAACAAATTTCTCAACAAATGGAAAGACAAAATAGATTTTAAGATGAGAAGTAATTTGGGGCGCCTGGGTGGCTCAGTGGGTTAAGCCTCTGCCTTCGGCTCAGGTCATGATCTCGGAGTCCTGGGATCGAGCCCCACATCGGGCTCTCTGCTCAGCAGGGAGTCTGCTTCCTCCTCTCTCTCTGCCTGCCTCTCTGCCTACTTGCGATCTCTCTCTCTCTGTGTCAAATAAATAAATTGAAAAAAAAAAGATGAGAAACAATTTAATAAAAATTATGTATGCTTCTAAAACTAACAAGTGGACTTAATTCTATTCCAATCATAATTATAATTGGGAATTTTTGAAATGTAGAAAAATATTACCTTAAAATTTATAAGCCAGAATAGATTTTGTAGATCTCATTGTCTCTCTCTTTCTCTTTCTCTCTTTCACACACAAGAAAAATAGTGAGGGCGCCTGGGTGGCTCAGTGGGTTAAAGCCTCTGCCTTTGGCTCAGGTCATGATCTCAGTCAGGATCCTGGGATTGAGGCCCGCATCAGGCTCTCTGCTCCACAGGGAGCCTGCTTTCTCCTCTCTCTGCCTGCCTCTCTGCCTACTTGTAATCTCTCTCTCTGTGTCAAATAAATAAATAAAATCTTTAAAAAAAAAAAGAAGAAAAATAGTGAGACAATATAACCACAGAAAGATCTATAAAACACAGATATTCAATTATTCTTTTATCAGCATGACATAGATAAATAAATCCATAGAAGGAATGTAGCAATTGATTGCAGCATATAAATATTTTTTTTATTTGACAAAGGTACTATTCCATTCCACAGGAAAAAGATGGATCATTAATAATTAACCCTGACACTATTGGCTATCCATTTGTTTGTTACACCAAATTTCAGATGGATCAAAGTCTTATTTATAAAAAGTAAAATAGTAACAGTTTTNACAGAGGGAGAGAGATCACAAGGAGGCAGAGAGGCAGGCAGAGAGAGAGAGGGGGAAGCAGGCTCCCCGCTGAGCAGGGAGCCCGATGCGGGCCTCGATCCCAGGACCCTGAGATCATGACCTGAGCCGAAAGCAGTGGCATTAACCCACTGAGCCACCCAGGCGCCCAGTAACAGTTTTGCAAAAATCTGGGAGACTACATGTACAAGAGTTAGCAGCAAGTGTGACCTTCTTAACTAAGACTGAAAACCCAGAAGCTATAAGAGATAAGGCATATAAATTTGTAGCAAAAGATAACAGAATCCAAAACATATAATAGGTTTTGAAAAACATCTGTGCACTGGAGAAAACAGAGGATTTTTCCTATAATGCACAAAGGACACTGAAAATTTGTCAAGATGAGAATAGAAGCTCCATAGAAAAAAGGATAGAGAATCAATTCACAGAGATCATCTTCAAATGATCAAGTATATGAAAATGGTGCTCAAATTGACTGCTATTCAGATGAATGTAAAATAAAGGAACAAAGAGATATCACCTTACCGCCATGACAATAATCTGAAAGCATGATAACTTGATGTGCAAATGTAAAATCTAAAGTATTAATGATATTTTGGAATGCAATGTCTATTAAAATTAAAAATGCATTTACCCTTTGACATAGAAACCCCTCTTATTAGTCCAACCATAAAACAATACACAAGTAAGAACGATATTTATTGTACTGCATTCTTAGTAGCCAAACAGCAAATACGAAGCAATGGCTCTTCAGTAAGGAAATGACTGGAAATATGGCAAATTCATATCACAGACTATTTTGCAGCCATTAAAAAAAGAATTAAAGCTATGCTAGAGGACAATTAATTTAGAGCTATTTCTGTGATGTGCTATTTAGTGAAAATAGAAAAATACCGAAAAGTGGATACTGAATAATCTTTTTGAGTAAAGTAAACAATGAAACAGTAAAATTCTGCATTAGGATAGGTGTGTGTCTGCTTGGGTGTATATGCACATATGCTTGCCTATTACCATATGAATATGGAAAAAAACAAAGGGAGGATAAATAAAACTTGGTTCAATAAGGTAGGAAAGGAACTGAAGAGGGTTGAGCACTGAAGTAAAAGAAAATTTAAAAATACAATAAAAATTCACGTATGTTTGGTTCCTACTTATCCATTTATATTTTAAATGTGAATTAAAGTTAAGCTCCATTGAAATTATGTGGGACTACTCTAATTTGAGACTTCGTTTTTTCCCCCAGACTTTAACCAGAGATTGATTCTTAAGATTTGAAAAAATAAAAATTATATATATATATATATATAATATGTATTTCCTATAGAAAACAATTAAAAATTGCAGATAAGCAAAAGCAGACAAACAACAACAGCAAAAAAACAAAACAAAAAAACACCCTAATCCTTCCAGCTAAGGCTCTGTCAATTGTCTACATTCCCATCCCTTCCCCAGAGTCCCACTTACTGACTTCTGCCTCCTGTCCAGTCTAGTTTAGGCACAACTTCCGAGTAACTATGTCCTGCTGTGGCATGCCTTTGGAGACTTGCTCATCTCTCTCCTCTTGGACAAGGTACACATCCAGCCTCACAGAGACATTGCTCAGCTCCCAACTAGAACATTTCACAAAAACAGCCTCAGATCCCGGGGAATTGCACAAATTCAAAAACCTGGACTTCAACAACATACCCTTGGTGTGTCCCACAAGATAGATCCTGAGACAGATAAGACAGTATAAGAAGCATAGATTCTTCCCAAAGAAGCTTAAAAACTCATGGAGGATATCTTTCAGCCCTCGGCCATCCAGGATTGCTCAGATTAATTGTAGGTTAGAGGGTTAGGGAGAAATCTTATTCAAAAAAGTCCATTACACCAGGTAGAGGGGAAGATGGAGATCTGAAAGTAAAGTGTGTGGAGGGTCCAGTGCTTCTTTCTTTTCCCTCGTTTCTGGTGCTCGGACAAGTAATAAAAATTGATGTTTCTGTGTAAAAGCCCTTAAGTGATACACAACTGAGTCTTCTGGTTAGATACATCCTTTCCTTTAAGTAATTAAAAGGAAGCTTCCACCTATAGGAGAAGCCAATACATGGTCTCCAAACAGCCAGTTCTTGATCTAGACATGTTTCTAAAATAAACCACATGTTTAGGTCTTTTTTCACAAAATAGTATTTTCTGTACTTCTGGTTGGGGTCAGGATGGAGGTATTAAACAGAAGTTGGAGTTCCTTCCAGATACCCAGGCCAATTTATGGTTGCTGGAGAAGCGTGATGAAAATTAGGCATTGGAGACTCTATTGAAAAGTAAAGCCACACCTGAAGAGAAGAAACACCTGATGCCCAGCTGAACTCAGTTGAACTGACTCAGTAAAACTGCTCAAAGACAAGACGTAGGAGCATGTGAGAAACATCAGAAAAACCTGGAGAACTCTGGGCTTCTCCTGTGCCTCCTAAGTAGCCCTAGTCAACTATCACCAACTGTGTCACTGTAGTAGATGCTGAGTGGAGAGGATTGTTTCTAAAACCGTACTTGACTGTTAAAAGTTGTAAGTCAGAAAGATAGAGGTAAACCTTTTATCCTTGGAAGTCAACTGAAACTACCTCTTTCAGTCCTTCTATATCTTCAACTGTCTTATCCAAGTCTCCCCTATAGAATGGGCCACAAGGTTGTCTCTGGGTAATCACTGCCATATTTAGCTTCGAGAATTTTACTAGAGGGGCACCTGGCTGGCTCAGTTGGAAGAGCATGAAACTCTTGATCTCAAGGTTGTGAGTTCAAGTCTCACGTTAGGTGTAGAGGTTACTAAAATAAATAAATAAACTTAAATAAAAAGAAATGTACTATAAATCAGAGCGGAAAAATAGAGGATATTAAAAAGAACTAGCAGAGAAAAGCTGCAAAAAATCCCAGAATCTTACCATGTTCTCATTGTCATCCCCTTTGTTTTATAGTTCCTGACTTCCTTATATAGTAATAACTAAAAATCCCCGTGGCTTGGAATCTTCTGTTTTATTCCTGAATCTGAATCACAAACAAACCTCTTTTCATTATCCTACCCCCCTATCCAACCACCACCATTAGGCTAAATGGGTGTGTACTTCCCTTTCTTCAAAGAGGCCCCTCTTTCTAGCCCAATCTCAGCAGAACAGAGATAGAAACTACACTTTTCTGTCCACCCCCCTGGGTCAAAGTCAGTTTGTTCTAAGGGAGATATCTGCATTTCTGTGGATTTCCAGTCAATATATCACCTCCCACCACACTTCTAACCAGACCTCTGTGTTTGTGATTGAGAATAAGTATTTCTATGTCAATCATTCAAGAAGGTTAAGGTGTTAGATTGTGTACTTAAGAAAAAAGGTGATACACTCTTTATTGTTGTAGGATGTAAAACCCTTGAGAATCCAGAATAATGGGTGTGAAATAATTGAGAACAAGAAACTCATCCATTCATCTTCTCTAAGACTGTCAAGTATATAGGATATAATTAAGCTTTGGAAATATTTAAGACTATGTATTATAGGTAGTGAGAGATAGAAGTCTTCTCAGAGAACTTGACATGTCAGTATTAAACCAGGAAACATTTTGTTAATTATATATATCAAGTAGGGTTCAGCTGAAATGTGGAAGGGTCACAGATGAACTAATTCTAAGGAATCTTGAGAATAACATCTAAGGTTTTTGTCTGAAGTGAGCCCATTACAATTTACCAAATTGTTCTGCCAAACCTCTAGCTTTATCCTCATATTCTTACTTAGGTACACAGACATAATGATATTTAAGATTTTTTAAACTATTATGTTGACTACACTGGACTATTCTATAGCCTGCATTTCTGTTGCATGAATGGGGCATTTGCTCAATAATAACCCCTACTTTCAGAACTAAGTTATGCAGTTTCCTTAATTTGGAGGTACTTTGATGGATATTAGTTTTTTTCTACATAAGAAAGGTGACATACTACTTAGTGATAGGGCAGGGAGGTAGAGAACATATTATTTGAGCCCAATGATTTTAACAACATTCAGTTGAGATAGAATGTAATAGGCTAAAGGATAGGTAAAACCTGTGGTGGTTTAAAACATGTCCACAGATTTTTTTTTTTACCTTTTTCCCATTGAGAGATGACCCGTGTCCCCTTCCCTTAAATCTGTCGGGATATGTCTCTATTTAGACAAATAGACTGTGGCAGAATTGATGCTATGTGACTTCCACAGCTAGGTAAGAAAAATCCACAAAACTCCATCTGGTTTTGTTGAAATACTCCATGTCAAAAGTCTGAGCTACCATGTAAGAATTCCTGCTACCCTGAATCTACCCTGAGCCTTCCATGCTCTGAAGAAAGGGAATTCAGACCACATGAAGATGCTATGGGTAGATACATCAGTCAGCAGCCTGACAGCAGACATCAACCAGTGTCTTCAATGATTCCAGTTCCCATCAGCCAAATCATTGCATGGAGCCATAGAATTCTCCTAGCCAAGATCTCAGACCACATATAACATAGACAAGTCAAATTCTTGACCCACAGATGATGTTAACAAAATAAAATGGCAATTTTGAACCCTTAAGTTTGGAGTAGTTTGTTAAGCAACAGAGCCAAGAGCCCTTTCTTTCTAGAAATTTCTTCCAATGATGGCTAGTAAAAATAAAGATTTGGTGAAAACATGACCTTTGGAAAAAATGTCTTAAATATAGGCAGGTAGAAGGAGAGATTCTTTGGAAGAAAATGAGGTAGAAGATGGAAATCCATATTTGTTCTCCCTTAGCACTATCCACTCCCTTACGCTGCTCCTCACATTACTAACACAGTCCGTTTCTCTGTGCTCTTTCCTTCTTTTGGGCTCTTGCCTGCCTCTCTGCTTGTCACTTTCTCTGTTTCTATTGCTTCTGTCTTCCACGTGTTTCAGCCACTTCGTGCCTCTAGTCACACCATTGCTGTGTTCTGCTTTACTTTTTCACTGTGTTAATATTACCTTAGTAGAGTCTTTGTTATAAAGCAACTGGAGATAACAAAGATTTGTTGTATCCACTGAAAATCAAAAACAAAGGGAATGCATTTACTTGACAACCTGGAGCTGTTATCATGTACTTTGGAGGCTTCCACCACCACAGACAGATGGGGATAAAGAAGTTTCCTCATACTTTCTCTCTGACTGTGGCGGCCAAATTGAATGAGACAAAATAGGGATTACTAAAAACATGGGGCAGGAGGGGGTAATTTTTGCAACTCAAGAATAACCCTGTAAACAGGAAAGAGTCCGATTTACTCCAAGACAGAAATTTAAACTTTGGGTTATCATTAAAAATAAATTAAATAATTAAATAATTAAATAAATAAATAAATAAAGCAAAGGGAGATCGTGGCAAAATAAATTAAGGCCAGTGGGATGAGGTGGCATGGACCCAGAGACAGGGTCAGAGACATCTTATCCATTAGGTAGGCAGATTGCCTAGGATTCGCAATACTTTTAGGAGTCCAGGAAAGATTTTGATTTTCTTTAAAATCAGAAGAAAAAGAAGTGGAATTTTAGATGGAAGAAAATACTGTAATATATTCATATCTTTGTATTTCTATCAGTAAAAAATATAACCTTTAATTTTTTTTTTTTGGTATAAGATTTTCATGGTACCTAGAGCCTATAAATACTGTAATGCCTCCCTGACCAGAGAACTACATGGGACAGGACCTGGAGGAAATGGGACTGCCCCAGGTGCCGCCATTATATTGGTAGCTTCTGTACCTGCCCGAAGCTGTACATTTTGAATGCCTACACCTTAAGCTCTGCCTTTGGAGTTTTAGTACAACACCAATGACACTTCATACAGCCAATTAGGGCAATTCCATAGTATGTAGGCATTATTATCATACTCCTTCAGACCAATTATCTAAGTTGTAATAGGGTCAGAAGTTTGGGAGAAGGAAAGTTACAAAAATGTGACCCTTCCTGAGTTGCGGCTGTCCTTTCGCACCAGTGGGTCCCTGCGCAGTCGCTGGGCTCACAGGGGAGTGGGAAGTTCCCATTGTGTGTGGAAAAAATACCCTTGGGTGATCCTTGTCAAAGACCATTCCTCTTCACTCATTGTTTCTATATACGCTCAATGTAATGGTCTCATTTGGTCAGTTTTGTTTTGACAGGGTATTTAAAGAATAGTCTAGGTTGTTTTGTTTTTTTAAGATTTTATTTATTTATTTATTTCACAGAGTGAGAGCGAGAGCACAAGCATAAGCAGGGGGAGGAGCAGAGGGAGAAGAAAACTCTCTGCTGAGCAGGGACCCCAACCCTGGGCTTGATCCCACAACACTGAGATCATGACCTGAGCCAAAGGCAGATACTCAACTGACTGAGCCACCCAGGTGCTCCAAGTCTAGGCTTTTTATCACTCACTTTTAGTCTACTACCAAGAGGGAAACCAACGGAAACTATAAAAGAAAACTTTTGTTTTTTGTCGAGAAAGCTTTTAAAATCAGTATAATCTGAAAGTGTCAAATTTAATATTGGCCACACCTGTGCATAAATTCAAACAGAACAAACTTAAAACTTTACACATTATGCATCGTTACCCATGATTTTTTTTTTTTTTTCCAAAACTACCTAAGGGACCTGACCTTCCCAAAGCTGCAAGAAGGGGCAATATTGCTGCAGTCTCCTTGGAGATATTTTCCATCTGCTGTTTCCTAGGACAGTACACAGTAGACAGAAGAAAAGAAAAGCTGCTTAGAAGGCCAATTTTGTTCACCTGCACTTCTCCAGGATCCAACATAGTGCCTGGCATGTACTAGGCATGCAAAACATATTTGTTGAAACAAGAATAAAGGAATGAATAAACATATGGTTCATTCTAGTATACTCACTGTCCAGTTCTGCATATTTGCTGGTTCTGCCCACCAGCGCACTAGCTTCCTAAAAAAGAGCACTTGGAAGAGCCCAGGGTCCTTTTACTTATATATGTCTCCTTCCTATAACTTCACTTTCTTGTTACTGATCCTCTTTTTTCTCTTCCTTCTAATTACCATCCGTCTTCTGCTCCAATGCTCCCAGCTTCTCATTCTGATTGCTCAGTTTCCTGATTTCAATTCTGCCATCCTGACTTGATACACTCATAGATCTACTTGTAATGAATTCTTTGTGATGGATGATCCCCAGTCCTTCCTCTACTGCTGTCCTGACTCAGGTAAAAGAACCCAGGCAGCTATCACTTCATAATGAACTCAGGGCTTAAAAAGGTTGTTTCTCTTGTTTCTTACCTTTCTCAATATGCTGCCCTAAGAAGCTTCCTCCAAAAAGTTATAATTCACTTGACTCTCAGTTACTGACCCTTTGTCTAACATTGCAGTTCTTAACCAATCAAAGCTTTGAAATTTCATATTAACTCTCTAGGATCTTATAGTTTTATATTAAGGAAATAATTCTTTTTACCACTCAAATGGGAAAGACCTTGGAAAACTACCCATGGTGATAATACATAATCTAAAATTTGAGACAGAGAGAGTGCCTTTCACTTTCTGCAATCTTTTTGGATATTTTCTGATAGTGAGAAAAGAGAAAAGTTAGAATCAAGTAAAATTTTTATGAATTAATTCTTTACAAAAGAACACAATGTAATTATGTCTGCAATGTTATAGGTTAAATAGTGCTAAATAAAGCAGATAAATGTGCTAAATGCACATTTCTGGTGTGAACTTTAGCAAATTTTTCAGTGTTTTGCTGACATATTGGTCACCTATCACATGCACGTACACACATACCCTGCCTACCTCCCCACACAAATAACCAAGTAAGCGAATCTGGGGAGTAGTAGGTTTAATGAAATCCCAGTTGTTTTTACTTACTTGTACACATTCTGGTTACATTTATTTGTCTCTACTCTCAGAAACTAAAGTGTCAAAGTAAGACAGATGGGCTTGATTTTCAGAACGATTTGGTAGGATTCTTATCTATTTGGGCTAATCACAAAGAAAGAGAACCAGACTTTCTGCTGGGTATTTAGAACACTGCTTCAGGCTTCCAGCTTCACAACTGAAAACCTAATGAGCTTAAAAATAACCCTGATGCCCAATTCTACCCTGGCTCAATTAAAACAAAACTTTTGACAGGGGAGGGCAGGGCCATGCAATGAATTTGTCAACACCTTTATGGTGATTCTCATGTGCAGCCAAACTTAAAGTACTATTGATTCAGAAGATACAGTTGCTCTGTTATTTTCTCCTCTTCAGATAGAGAACAGCAGTTTAGATTATTTTTATATGATCCTGGAAAAATGAAACAAAAGTATGCAAAGCAACTTATACTTCAGTAGGACCAAGAAAGCGAGGCAAGGGATTTCTATTTTATCACTTGATAGGCTATTGTCAAAATATAAACAGACTGAGGTTAGAACCCACTTTGAGATCCAAAGAATTTGCAACAGGCTCCCACAGCTGGAAAATAAACACAGAGGGTTTCTCCTGGCAACACACATTCCCCAAACTCACAATGACATTCTGCACGTGCTGCTTCCTGAAGATAATGCTGTTTTTATTATTTGCTGTTTAATCTTAATTACTTTTGTTCTTCAGAATTACTCACAATACATTTTGGAATCTGGTGAATACATTAGTGTCTCAGAGTATCCACTTCTTCCAACTTGTCCTTCATTATTACAAAGCTGAAAACCAGCTATAAAACAAATGCTGCCAAATGATTTATTTCTCATCCACCGAAATATACTTTTCTGATGAACAGGAGGAAATTATTCAAAGAATTTAATGCAGTTAAGCAGGGGATTCTATATCTACACATAGAATTTCAAGTCCTTGTAAATAGGTCAATGACATCTGCTGAGTACGCAGAGATGCTTAGTACTATAATAGGAACCTAAAGTATATAGTTGAGATTAGACCTGACTTATGCCCTGAGAATTTTATAATCTTTCAAAAGAGACCAGATAGGTTGGCATTCAATGAATATGAATGCATACAAAGAAATATTCTGACAGAAACTGATAAGGAAGGGATTGTGCAGATCAAAGAATGAGCCATAGTTAATTGAGGGAAATTTCCCTTGAGAAGCTTTCCTGAAATGAGCTCTGAACTTTAATTTAAAGTGAGGGATACGGTTTGGAGGACAGGAATGTTGAGACTGTTCCTCGTATATGTGATAAATTAAATGAAAGCTCTAAGAAGTGAATAAAATGGAGTGAAATGGCAGAAAAAAAAAAGAAAGCTCCTAGATGTCTCTAATGGCTGTGAAAAGGGACAGATTACATCTTGCTCGGCAATTTTTCTTTAAAATTAGCAATTTACTGACAGTTTTCTGAATTAAATGCTTTATGTGAACATTGATGGGTGGAAAAACATGTTTTTCTGATGATAAAAATGCTTTTCTCCTACTTTAAAAGTTAAGTAGCCTTTAGATATGAAATATTCTTATTACACCTCTCTTGTTATAAATAGTCTTTGTTGGGTTATTCTAAAACTGGCTCCTGTGGCAGACATGTTTACTTACCCTCACCAAGTATCCATGTGCTTTTCCATATTTTTCAGCCCCCTTATGATAAATGGGACCATTTGACAGTTCTAGGTAAGTTGGCTGTGAGCAGTATCAATGTATGTCAGTTTTCTGCCAAGGCATGTAACAGTCAGCCTATTTGCTGAAGTTCTCTCTTCCCTAGCTCATCTCCTGGAAAGCAAATGCCACCAGTAGATCCAGGTGGAATGAATCTCTGCATCACTACTGGGGTCGGAGCTGCCTAGAAGGGTCATCACATAGTACTAAACTTTATTAGGTTATCTTAACCAAGATTTGGGTTAATTACCCTGGTATATCCTAAGCTAATCTCACTAATGTACCTTCCCAGCTCTTTGTAGGACTTATTTACTTATGTATGTATGTATGTATGTATGTATGTATTTATTTATTTATTTTGGAGGGGGAGGAATTTCAGGAAAGTGGTGGCAACAGGGGAGGAGGGCATAGAAAAAATTACACCTGAAGACTCATGTTTCAGCTACAGATCCTTTCTCCTTTGAAATAAGCTTCTATATACCTTGTCATGTTAAACTGCCTTTTTTTTTTTTAAACACACCTTAGCTAGAATAAGGCAAGACCTTTCTTTTGGGTTTTGAAAGAGGTTTTACTCATTCATAATATTGTACTTTGGCAAGAGAGTCCACTTACCTCACTTGCACATTAGCTGAATTGCTCTCAATTCTTTTATTTATTTGTCTTAGTCTTCTAATAAATTGATTAATTAAGACTAAGACCAATGCCTGTTTGCTGAAATTCAGCTAAGAGTTATCTCTAGCCCAAGAACTCCAATATATTTGAGGACTTGTCCAACTTGTCCTTACAGTTGTTAAGATATTTGTGAGGAAAACGAGAGTTTTACTAAGAATGAGAGAAGGATATACTTTCACATGGTCTAATCAGAGCCTAATGTAATTGAAACAAATCAATTGTTCTTGAATGAAATCAATTTCATTAACCTTCTGCCATTGTGGTCCTTCACCCTGCATGTCCCTCCCTGGCCCACATTTGAAAAGTGATACTGGTGTTGTCATTGTGAGTGATATGGCTCAGCTCCAGGTTCTAAGAGCTTCTTCCTCTGGAAATAGCAGTCAACAGTCTTCTTTGCATTAATGGCATTTTGTTTTTTAATTTGGAGAAAGAAAGACCATTCTTAACTTTCACCCCATTCTTTCATGATAATAATGGTAGATGCAAAATAGAGTCAGGCAAAATTCCGCAGTGATGTCCTTATTTTAAAAAAAACAAGCTTCAAATTTCATTAAAAGAGTTTTTGCCCTTTTAAGAAATGCAGCACATTTGGCTATCACTTTCCCATTTTTGTAATATATTGACTTTATCACAAAAAATGTTTCAGAAATAAAAATATATTTGTGTATTTATAATAACAGACATTGTTTTTAAAGACGATTCCTAATGAGTAACATGTTGGTACTTTTTGTAGGCAGAAACACGTACCTGAAAATATTCAAGTACAAATCAAACTTTACAAACCAAAGCAAATATACAGGAAATGGTAAACTATATATTAAAATTTGATAAAATATATATCAAAATATTTTCAGTTAAATAGAGATTTTGATTTTCCCTCAGGTAGCCATATTTGTACTTTTGCATGATCTTCAAATACTACTCATGTGCTAAATAGATAATGAATTTTATCAATGTATTTTATGGTTTGGCCTTACCTGAAGAGTGTGAGATGGATGAAAGTCTAGGAGAGGATCATTGCCTGCAATGGTCATAACAACTGCTCACTGACTAGAGCTCCTCTTTACTTCTCCCATCCTTGGAAGAAGTACTGCCTGACTCCCTTGAAGCATCAACTAGCCAATTCTGACTTCTATAGACATTTAATTTTATAACAAGAAGTGGCAGAGTAGAGAGAGGGAAGAAAAAAAACCAAATTCAAAAACAAAGAAAGCCAAGCAATGATGTCATTTAGTGAAGGGAAGAGTATCCTAATGTTTCCCAGCCTCCATGAGACTATGGCTATATTTGGGGACCAACATAATAACCTTGAGTCATCAAGAGTGATTAAGAAATAACACTAAACAATAAAGATACTAATAAAATATTTCAGCATTTAAAAAAACACATCTGAAAATTTTAGAACATATATTAACAAGCTAAATTTCAGTTTCGTGCAATGTCATTTTATGTGGAATACTCCATTTCTCTTGATAACAGCACATACTTTTATACTTAGCATGACTCTCTGATATGGTACTGGGCTAGGTACTATAGGAGAGAGAGGTAATGGAGTCACTACTGTGTTCTTAAATCCTTTTATCACATTTTCTCTCTGAAAATGTCATGAATCACCTTAGGAGTCTTTGGATCTTCCTAAAATATACCCACCCCATCTACTTGCTATCTGGCAAGTTAACAGAATGTCCTGATAAGGAAAGGCTACCACTTTCTCTTTCCCTTATCAGTACTTTGGGTTCCTTTTTAGTCAATAAGGATAATACCACGGAGTGTTAAAAAGGTGTAAATTCAGACTTGTCTATCACAGAGGAGACGCAGTACAACATGCTGAGGCAGTCACAAACACAGCTTTGTTCTCTTTTGGGGAAGATGCATCAGGTCTAAGTGTATATTATTATTTCACCATTAGAAGCTAATGAAATCTGGAATTAGAACATCACCTGAGGAGCATTTTATCAACCAAAAATAGAAATTATTTTAAATCGGCTGCTTGCGGTATGTTGATAGTCTTGCTGTACCTGAGAGGGTAGAGCACAACCTGAGTATGTTTCTAAAACTTTCTATAATTTCAGAGTCCAGAGTGCTAACCATTACACCATGGAACCAACTTTCTATAATTTCAAATAGTGCTATGTTTCTGTTGAAGTTCGCCTCATGCTGATAGAAGAAAAAACAATAGGTGGAAAATCAAGAGAAAATGTGAACCTCTAATTTATTATTTCATCTCAGCAATTCCATGTTGTAGGGCACAGACTAATGATTTTCCTCTTTTGAAGGTCAAAGATTTCTCTTCGATTCTCTTTTCACTTTGTAAATCATGGCTGAGACGAGAGCAGAAGCTTGAAGGCGAGTTGTTCTTTAAAAATCCACTGAGGACTTTTCCATTGCAGAAATGTCTATTAATGTCTTCTGCCCATTGAAAAAGTGCTCAACATCACTCGGCATCTGGGAAATAAAAATCAAAACCACAATGAGATACCACCTGACACCAGTCAGAATGGCTAAAATTAACCAGTCAGGAAACGACAGGTGTTGGCAAGGATGTGGAGAAAGGAAAAACCTCCTACACTGTTGGTGAGAATGCATGCTGGTGCAGCCACTCTGGAAAACAGTGTGGAAGTTCCTCAAAAAGTTGACAATAAAGCTACCCTATGACTCAGCAATTACACTACTGGGTATTTACCCCAAAGACACAAATGTAGTGATCAGAAGGGGCATGTGCACCCCAATGTTTATAGCAGCAATGTCCACAATAGTCAAACTATAGAAAGAGCCCAGATGTCCAGTGACAGATGAGTGGATAAAGAAGATGTGGTATATATAGATATATACAAAGAAATATTACGCAGACATCAAAAAAAATGAAATCTTGCCATTTGCCATGACATGGATGGAACTAGAGGGTATTATGCTAAGCAAAATAAGTCAGTCAGAGAAGGACAACTATCATATGATCTCACTGATATGTGGAATTTGAGAAACAAGGGAGAGGATCATAAGAGAAGACAGGAAGAAAAATGAAACAAGATGAAACCAGAGAGGGAGACAAACCATAAGAGACTCTTAATCTCAGGAAACAAACTGAGGGTTGATGGAGTAGAGGGGGTAGGGAGATGCAATGGCTGGATGATGGACTTTGGGGAGGGTATGTGTTGTGGTGAGCGCTGTGAATTGTGTGAGACTGGTGAATCACAGACCTGTACCCCCGAAACAAATAATACATTATATGTTAATAATTTAAAAAAATAAATAAAATTGTACATTAGCACTTAAAAAAATTCACTGAGGAAAAATGCTGTGTCAGATTCTCTTCCTATCACCCAGTTCCCTCAAGGGCTTCTTATATAGCAAGTTTTCAGAATTTCATCCCACCATTCACCTTTGTAGATGCAGACACTTCACAGAAATTTCTGAATGAGAAAGGACATTGCACCACAGAATGACTGGTTAGCCATAATGATTAGTCCTTAATTTAATATACCAACATTGTTAAAGCTAAGGTGTCTCCCATTCAGGAGTGACTGTATTCATGTCAAAATAAATTTTAAAAAGTTGTAGGTCTTCTAGATCACATACAAAATAAAAACAGAACTTCTGAGTTTTAATGGAAGTTCTGTGATATTAATACCAAAGCTTGATTAAAAGAAAGGAATAAAATAAAACAACTAAACTCACTTACAAATAATAAGCAAAAAAATTCCAACCGAAAATCAGCAAACAGAATATAGAAGCAGAGTTAAGAATAATACACTATCCGTCAAGTCTATGTGGAGTGGTTCAATATTAAAATCTATTGATTTAATTTAAAATATTAATAGGATAAGGAAAACTGATCCTCTACAGATGATGAAAAGTTATTTGATGAAATATGACATCCATTCTTTATTTTAAATATTAGAAACCTTTCAAATATGTTCAACAACAAAAATGGCATGGATTTTACCCCTACTACTGTTTCACTTTGTTTCCTAATTACTAGTGGATAAAATTAAGCAAAAGGGGAAAAAGTTGTGAAAATAGAAAAAGTGGAAGGGGCGCCTGTATGGCTCAGTCCGTGAAGCATCTGCCTTAGGCTCAGGTCATGATCTGGGGGCTCTGGGATCCATCCCTGCCTTGAGCCCCAACCCAACCCCCAGTGAACCAGGCTCCCTGCTCAGCAGGGAGTCTGGTTCTCCCTCTCCCTCTGCCTCTCCCTCTACTTGTGCTATCTCTCTATCTCACTCTCTCTTAGATAAATAAATAAAAACTTTAAAAAAAAGGAAAAGTGGAGATAAAATTACTTAGATGAAATTACTTCTTTTAGATAATTGTTTACTTAGAAGAAAAGAGAATCAACTAATTGTTATTAATGGTAAGAGAATTAAGTAAAGTGGTTGGGAAAAATTAATGTACATGATCAAGTAGTTGTCATAAGTACTGAGACAACCACTTAAATTACATGTTGAAAGATTCATATATAACAAAAAAGATAAAATATGAATAAACTTAGGAAGAAATGTATGAGATCTCTGAAGACAATAAGTGAAGGATATGTACTATTTTAACACATAGAAATTCATACCATGTTCTAGGATTAGAAGCTTAAACAGCCTTAAAATGTTAACATCTCCTGACATAATTTACATATGTCAAGCCAGTCTTTTTCCAGTCAAGGCCTTCTATATTTAAAAGACTGGAAGGGCCCACTTTCTCCAATAAAAATAAAAATAAAAATAAAAATAAATTTTTTAAGCTACACATTTTTATACTTAATGTAAAAACAATTATAAAAAAAAGAAAACTAAATCTCACTGTAAAGCAATTAGGATTAAAGCAGAGTATACTTGACATGCAAATAAACAGATCAGTAGAATAAAATAGAAAATACGAAAATAGATTCAATATATATTGTTGGGACCACAAGGTACCAATAATAGAAAAAAAACACATAAAATAAATTCCACACAAATCAAAAATTTACACATTAAAAAAATTAAACATAAAAGTAATAAAATAAATATTGGAAGATTTTAGATTAAATAAGCCCTATCTTAGCATAAAACAAAACCCAGAAATCATTTAAAAAATAATAAATGTCATTACATACTTAAACTTTTTTTTTTAAGACTTTGTTTATTTATTTGACAGACAGAGACAGCAAGAGAGGGAACACAAGGAGGGGGAGTCGGGGAGGAAGAAGCAGGCTTCCTGCTGAGCAGGGAGCCTGACTCACAGCTTGATCCCAGGATGCTAGGATCATGACCTGAGCTGAAGGGAGTCACCTAAGAACCAAGTAACCCAGGGGCCCCTAAACATTTTTTTCTGAAAAGAAAAACCACAAATAAAAACAAGGAAATCTATTTACAACATATTACCATAGAAAAAATAGCTTAATTCTTTAATATATAAGAAGCCCACTTGTTGGCTCAGTAGGTTAAATGTCTGTCTTCATCTCAGGTCATAATCCCAGGACCCTAGGATCTAGTCCCGCATCGGCTCCTTGCTCAGCAGGAAGCCTGCTTCTCCCTCTGCCTGCCGCTCTCCCAACTTGTACTAGCTCTATCTCTCTGACAAAAAAATAAATAAAATATATCTCTTTGACAAAAAAATAAAGTCTTTAAAAAAAGTAAAACTATATCAACAATTCAGTAGAAGGATCAAAAGATGGCTAAAGTCCACGACAAAGAAGGCACAGTTTCTAAACATAGGAAATCAGCCTCGATCCCTGTTATAAAAGAAAAGCAAATTAGAAGCAATAGAGATATCAATTTTTTTTTACCTAGGAGATAGGTAAAAATAAAAGGGTTTAATAATGCTCTTTTTTATTAAGAACTTGGGTAAAGAAATTACTGGTGTGAATTTAATTTTTGTATCTCTACAGAAATAAACTTAGCACAATCTATATAAATTTAATATATATAAACTCTTGCACATATAATTCCACTTTTGGAAAGTTATCCTACTGATAAACTCACAAAAGTGACAGATACAGAGGCAAATTAATCTTAGCATAATTTGTAATAACAAAAGATTGGAAGTAACCTAAATGTCTTTTAATAGGGAGTTGGTTAAATAAATAATGGTGATCTATACATTGGAAGTCTATACAGCTTTAAAAAAAAAGGGGGGGTACAGAACTATATGTACTCAGGACTATCTTCAAGATACATAGTTCAGTGTATAGATATTTTTTAAAAAGTCAAGTTCAAGACAAGGCATTGTATGTGTATAGATATTTATTTATCTACACACACACATATATGTACATATGTATGTATAAATATAATATTTATATCCAATACGGATATCCAACTATGCTCTGAAATTTAGGGGAACAGGATGACTGAGAAATTTGGGTGGGAAGGAGAGTTGGTTTTCGTTGTGCATTCTTTTGCACATCTTGAATTTTTATCAGACGCATATATTACTTATCCCAAAAAATAGAGGAAAATAAATATGTTACGGTAAATAGCTGTACTATGACAACTGACAAAGGAGTAAAGGCCAATTTTAGTCTTGTTAACTAGTTTTGAACAGGGTCAAAAGCTTTTCAACTGTTTTCTGATTAAATATGAGTTTCTTGCAAAGGAGGACCATCTTACCCACTTTTTCTCTTCTTACCATGGCAGGTCAGACCCACAGGTAAGTTTTCAGTAAGTACGGATTAGCTGATGGACTGAGCCTGTATCATCTGCCGAAGAGGACTCTCCCCGCAGATTTCCACTTCCCATTTCTTGTTGCCTATCCTCAAGCAGTGGCCAGAGGCCCAAGTTTAAGACTGTACATTCATTTCTATCTCAGAAGCTGGAAAGACCTTTGGCCAAAAGATAGCCTATAATAGAGGGAGACAAAGAAGTCTAGAATGACATTGGCAAACTGATTATATTTCTTGGTGACATCTCTCAGAGCTAAGTTTGTATCTTAGGCTTATTGGAGGTGAATATTGAGTCAGTAAGGAAAAGGCTTCTCCTTCTTAGCACTGCCCATTCTCATTCTACTCCTTAACCCACCCCTTGGTCTTCAACATTCCCACTACCATTCTTAGAAAGAATAAGTGTTTTCCTTCAGGTAAGTCTGGTCTCCAGGCCATGTTGCCCAGCCTGGATGCTATTTACACTGTTCAGGCCTTCCTGGCTACTCAGTGGATGGAAGAGAGAAGAATGGTTGAGGAAGGAATGATAAGAATGCCCGGAGTCATCTACAATTTCCATCTGAAACTGCTAATCCCAAGACTTCACTGTTGCCAACAGCCCTGGTACTGATACTTGAGGGTGGACCAACTGTGTTCAGGAAAGCAGAACATGTGCCCAAACCACATGTGCTTGATGAGGAAGGCAAAATGACAGTGGGTGATTCTTAAATATGCAAATAAATATAAGTCAAGAGGAAGCATTTTAGAAAATATAGGTAAGTCTTGAGCTCTAAAAACAGACAAAATACGAAGTTTACTATGCTGTTTAGTTTCATTATTTAGTCCTCAGAGGAACTCAACCCTTTTCTTGATTTACAAATAACAAAGTGAATTCAGAATCAGTCTGGTGACAGATATGAAAAGAAGCCATTATCTCTAAAGAAATGTAATGAGTGAAGGTAGTAACTGCAGGAAGTAGTATTTATCCTTTCCTGTCTGTCTAACATAAATACTATTGTCATTTTTGGCTGTGGCATGACTAATGGGGCTCACCACTTAAATGGCCTGGGTGTTTTCTCAAGGTCAAAACCAGTGTTTCTCTCTCTCTCTCTCTCTCTCTCTCTCTCTCTCTCTCTCTCTCTTTTTTCTACTTTAATACCTGGTCCTAAAGTCCTTACGTGGGGCTTTTATTCCATAGCCATGTTGGAGATGCTCTGGACAGGCGGCTGGTTCTTCCAGACCTTTTAAATAGAAGGGCCTGGCTGGAGAAAGACTGGCAGAAATTCAGCTTTACCACCTTATATTTTCTGAGTTAGTGCAGATAAGGGAGCTATCGGTTTGGGCACGAGGCTGCAGCAGCAGATCCGATTGAAGCAGAGATTACAGTAAATTAAGAATTTGTTATCACTTACAGCAGGCTGTCCTCTTTGCAGGGTTTATGGGCAAAGTCACAAGCTGACTGAAAGGACTTCTTGTCCCGATAATACTAAATATTTTTATTTCTGAGGCCAAAAGGGCTATTTCAAGATAAGACACGTGCTGGTCTGCAAACTCAGGAGCATCCTGGATGAAATTTGAAACTGGGCCCAGCACATGGAGGGCAAGGAGAGACGGAAGAAAGAGGCAGTCCCTCCGGATGGACAGATGGCGGCTATAATACACAAGATAACTTACTTATGACACTTGTCTTGAACATGGAAAAAGGAGTAGACCTCTTCACCTGGCCGCCAGAAACTTAAAATTTATATAGAGAGGCCTTACCTGGGTTAAGTCACATTACAGTTGATTGCAGCTATGTATTTCTCTCTCATGGCTGTATCCTTGAAAATGGCGCTGGTGGTCCTATTGGCAGGCAGAACATGGGTACATTTCAAGGACACGGAGGCAGGGAGGAGCCTCAGATCGTGGGAGTCCAGCTTGGCCTCTCAATGACCTCCTCCCATACTTCCCCCATCATGACTGGCTCCTACAGGCTTACAGGCAGATCCCTTGTCTTCCGCAATGCACCCTACGTAGTAAGAAAGAGGTTTCAGGAACATGGGAAGTGACTCCTTGGGCGGCTCTCTGGCTGTAATGGGAGATAGCACAGGAACCGTTTGGGCACGTGCAAGAGAAAACACAAATGCGGTAATGATTCCTGAAGTAAGTAACAAGTCTTTCCACAAAGAGCCCCATGATCAGAACCACTGATTTACATCTCCTCACATGGAATGTTTGTGTCCTCGTGTGACTTGCTGAAGATGGTACATTATCTGACTCGTCAGGTACAAACACCGCATTCTGTTTGGATAATAGCAAAGGTGCCCCCTTGTGAGGCAATAATAATGTCCCAGGCCATTCTATTTTGGAGGACAGTTTTTCTCATTAGAGACATTTCAGTCTTTAGCAAAGACAAGTTTTGTTGGTTATCTTTAATGCTTTCGGGGTGAATTTGGTCATTTTCTTTGTGTGCTCTAAAGACCTCTGCCCATGGAGAGGACAAAGACAGTGACCAAATGATGCTGCCAGTGAAAAAGAGAAGGTGCCCATTTGGCCTTGAGGAGAGAGAAGTTGGCAATTTTTGTTCCCATGGGGCACTTCTGGAAGCCAGGGTGTGTGGTGGTGTTGCTCATTTTTTTCTGCCTCCTTCCTGATCAGAGAAATGCCATCTCCCCCCATAACCCATAACCACACTAACCATGCCTGGATGCTTTCCCTCACTTTTTGCTGGAACTTGGCAGCTGTATCAATAGAGTCAGTGAGCATATTCTCTCACCATGAATAAGTCTACTCAGGCCTGGTGGGTGGCAGTTTTAATTGGGGAATTTACTTTGAAGGGCTTGTCTCGGGCAGCCACAAGATGACTAGATCTCCTCACCATGGAGAGTGTTGATAGAAGCAAGTATATGCCGAGTAGGCAGAGTAAGAGACCATCGGGAGCTGTTCTGATCCACTCATAGGCTAGCCAATGCCTAACATTGCCCATTTGGGGGATTCTTCTCAGTAGATTAAAGCTTTAACCTGTAAAGCATAGTTTATTTTCCCCCTATGGGGACAATCTTGAAATTATTCATAGACGTTTGCTCATTAGAGTGAGTGTGTTTCAGATTTTTCCTGAGAACAAATTTTGAAAAGTTTGGGGCTTTTAAGTATTTTTATTGTCCTTCTTTACCCTTCAGAGCCCCTATTATACTTCATTGTAAGGTACATGTTTAATGATTTATTTTTCCTATTAGTCTATAAGCACCATGAGGGCAGGGACCTTGTTTATCTTCAAAAGGAGTTTATCCTAGTGCCCAGTAAAATGTCTGGCACTTAATAAAATCTCAATATTGTTGTATTGTACTGAATTCCATTAGACAGAATTGCATAAGAGGTTATTCTCTGATGAGAATGAATTCCTTTCTTCTTTTAATGAAGAAAAAAGGCAGCGTCAAGAGCTAACCTTACTAAAGACAGGTTTCACCTGCTGAAAATCATTAAAAGCTTTACTCACCTTGAACCTTACTTAATGGTCCATCTAAGCTAGCAGATTGATGTGCCCAAAGTGATGTGCCCAAAGATACTAATTGGCAGAACAGGGCTCAGGTCTCCAGACCAATAGTCAGGAATTTATTCCACTACAATTTTTCTTTCTTTTATTTCAAGAAATTGGAAGCAAATAGGGAAGCACTGGCAGCATGGCCATGGAGGGAATTCAGCAACAGGATTTGGGAGGCCCACCTAATCTGGTAAACATCGGCTTGTTACTTACAGACTTTTAGGAAGGTCTTATCAACAAATGGCCTCTACACTGCAGATGTCCTCTGTTTGCTGGAACGGTTGGTTCTAATGGTTAGACAGAGGGTGCTGTTCTCTCCTATCTAGAGAACTGGGGTCTAAAACAATGAGAAAACTTTTAGGGGCATCTCCTTGAAGAATGACGGCATGTCTGACACCTGTTAGGTGGTAGGGTTCTTATTTTCCAACTTTCTTTTCCAATTTTCCACTTCCTTGTTGTTGTTGACCTCTACCTGCAGTCTGCTGATGATCCCATCAACATGGTAAATTTGCTTAATTTGCTACTTCGAAGTCAGTTGAAATTTTATTAATTAATGGTATTTATTATGATTTATTAATTAATGGTATTTATTAATGCTATGTGCTCTTCCCTATAAAGAACAACGTTAAGTTCACAAATAAATTGACAGGAGAGCTTCTTCAAAGTTTAAATTCTAGCAGGCAAGCAATGTACTAACAACCATGGCAATCTGTCACTATTAAGTATAAGATAAGAGCAATTAAAAAATATTAACTACATTTTAATAACCCTGCTTATTAAAAACAATCTTATCTGCAAATCTAAAGACAGACTGCACATAAGCACTATAATAATCTCGATAAAGTTGTTTTCCATAGGGGTAAAAGTAAACAATTCTGAAACTGCTATGTTTGTGTACTAGAACTGAACATTTAAGTAAGTGGATGCAGATGAAGAGAGCCACATTTATCACTGCTGAAGTGGGAGTTTACAGATGGGCAGGGACGGGGGGTAGAATGATCCAGGTGGCAGTGGATTAGAATTGGAGGTATCAGTATGAACTTTTGTCTAACTTAATAAACACACATGTGCTTACATATAGAAGTGTTTATAAATATGTAGCATATACTTGGGATTATATGCACACATATATCCCCTTCTCTGTCAGCTGAAAGGGCCTAAAATAAACAACATCCCAGTAGAAAAAAACACACCCAACACCCAGAACTTGACTTCTAATATTATTTTTTCAATTTAAAAAAACCCGAGAAAACAGAAAACTAAAAAAAAAAAAAAAGCTTTTGGGGAAAATGTCTGATTTTAGGAGTAGGGGATTAAATATACAAAATAATCCTGGAGCATTTTATAGTGCAAAAAAGCAAGAAGGGACTCAAAAACAAACAATAACAACAACCCATAAACCAACCTACAATGATGAGGATACATAAAAGGGACATAAGAGGCAACTGAAAGTGTTTATAATGGTCAAAACCAGAACAATTTGAGCCACAAAATTAATAACAAGTGTTGAATTAAAACCCAATATATAAAATAAGTATTCATGATCCATACTGATATAAATATATGGTTGAATAAAAGTTATATAGATGGTCCCTAATGGAGGGAAATCATAACTCCCCACTCCTCAAGTAAGGAATGCAGATAAAGAGGCAGTATGGAAAGGGAGAAAAATGAAAAACTTTACAGTGGAGAAACCTGATAAACACTACCTAAGCCAGATGATTAAGGTGAATATCAGCTTAACAATAACCCACAACCCTCGGATCAACTTCAAGGTCAATATCAATGATAACTTCATGTTGATAGTTTGCACCTTTTATGTGATGTGATGAAAATGGTACTTTCTTTCTGTGACCTTTCTCCCCAGTACCCATAATCCTAGTCTAAACTTGAGAAAAGTACCAGACAAATCCCAATGAAGGAACATTCTACAAAATATCTGACCAATATGCCCCCAAACTGTCAAGGACATCAAAATCAAGAAAATTCAAAAAGTCTCCAGCCAGGAGAAGCCTAAAGGGACACAGTAATTCAATGTAATGTTATATCCTGGATGGGGTCCTGGAAGAGAAAAAAAAAAAGAAATTAGGTAAAAACTAAGGAAATCGAAATAAAGTATAGACGTTAGTTCATCATAATGTATTATTAGTATTGGCTTACTAATTGTAATAAATGTATTATGCTCACATAAGATGTTAATAGTAAGGAAATTGCATGTGATATATCAGAGCATGCAGGGATAATTTGTACTATCTTCTTGGTCATCCTGTAAATCTAAAAGTTTTCTAAAAAATCATTTTCCAAAAAAGCAGATATAGTCTTTGTTTACACTTAATGTAAACATGTTTATGCCAACATGTACTCTGTTTCTCAAGACTTCTCATTTGTGGTATTTATTAAGATTTAACCACCACGTTATTGTTGCCTTCAAGTATTTAAAAGTCTATTATGTGAAAGGGGAAGTAAACATTTTCTTCTTTAAATGGCAGTAGTAGGACCATATAAAAATCAACAGCAAGGCAGATACCAGCTCCCTAACATGGAATTTTTTTCCACTTCCAACAATGGAAAATGCTGATTCATAAAGTAGTAAACTTTCCTTCCATTCAAGCAGAGACTGTCTGATATCATCCATCAAGTATTTTTTAGGGGAAATTTATTCATTGGGTGGGCAGTTAGATTAGAAAACCTCAAGGATTCTTCCAACTCTGTTCTAAATGTCTGAGGACAGTTGCCCAATTTTCTGTGTAGTCAAAGTTTAGACAATTTACCAATGTGAATCTGGACTCACAGCCAAGACTTTAAGACTTTTCTATTGACCACAATTCTAAGTTTAGCTGATTGCTCAAAACCTACCAGCTGCACTAGTCATCCAATAAAAGGAAAGTAAATTAGCCTCGTAAGCTATGCCCTTTTTGCGCCATGCCATTTGGTATGTTCCCTCCTTGAAGTCTTAAAGAGTCATATGATCCAACTCAGTGCTTAAGCAGTGTTATGATTACCCTGTGACACCAATCCTAGTCTTGCAAATCTAAATGCCACAATCCCACAGTTTGGCTCAAACATTCTGTAGTTAGGATTTCAATGGTTGCTGGTGAAGTGAGAGACTTTGCAAATGGGAGTGTGGTTAGATGGGGGTTGGGGGGGTGGAAGGAGAGTTTTATATTTCAGTCTCATTTTGTGAGTCCAACTCCCCCTTTTAATGATAGGAGCAGGAAAATTCTTTTGAGGACAGGGTAAACCAATCCTTTTCTGCTGTCACAGATTCTTTGGAAAAAAAGAGAATTCCTCCATTTGAGACACTTTCCAGAGACAATACTGAAAATCTTTTATTTTTCCCATCCCATCCAAAAACAAAAAAGAAAAAAATCTCTTCACAATCTAACCAGTGTTTACCAAACATTTTTAGTTTACAGCATACTTAGAATATGATTATTTTTCTGTATCCACTCTAGAGTAAACAGAGAAGGTGCTGGAAAACAAAAGCACAGGCCTGGTTTCTAGCTGTTACTGCAGCCAACACAAGTGTTGGGAGATCAATGTCTTAGCCTGTGTGTTAGGAAGAATATTTCTTAAACAAACAACCTAATATAATTTTTATTACACAAATAACTCATACTAATTACATAAGTTCAAAATTATGAAACAGACATTTGCAGATCACACACAGTTAAATAAAGGAAACTTCTTATGGCTCATCCTCATATAAAAATATGGAATGTCTAGAAAAGCACAGAGAAGAAAGTAAAATAAATATAGTCTAATCCCTATACCTAAGGACTCAGATATAACATATTGATGTATATACATGAATATGTTGAGTTCTTCCATTTGCATATATATAATACTTTACATAACTTAAATCACATCACAGTACATAATTTTTACAATCTGCTATATTTCCTTAATATTCAATAATGAGTATTTCCCCAAATCATTAAGTATTCTACAACATGATTTGCAATGACTCCTGGTATTCCCTCATATGAATAAACTAATTTAATTTAAACAATTTTCTGTGGTCAAGTATTTAATTACCCCAGTATTTTGCTATTAAAACTTATGCTTCTATATAAATGTTTATAAGGGGGGATTTTTGCACATATCCCTGATCATGCTCCGAATATTGCTGGATCAAAGCACACACACATTTTCGGATATTAGATACTTTGCCAAATCACCTCCCTGAAGGCTACACCCACCAGGAGCATGTAAACATACATCTTTTCATTAACATTCTGCATTCCTGTTGTAAATATCATCTATTCATATATTTCTTTCCTGGATTTCTTAGGAGAATTTCAGGGTCTTTAAAGTCCTGTTACATTTGACATTTATGGTGAACTTTCCACCAGAATTTTAGGGATGAAACAACTCAGCAGCCTGCTTCGGTGCTTGCCCTGCCTTTCAACGACCCCAGCCCGTTGCAGAGACAGATTGCCGTGGGCTAGCAGCACAGTCAAATGCTACAAACAACAGCCTAGGTCTTTATCCTAAAAGGAGCTTTGTGCTTGAAATTTCGCATCTCCAGCCCCTAATCTGATATTCAATTTCATGTTCAATAATGAAGTGGAGCAGGGGTCCTACCAAGTGAATAATAGTCCATTCGTTATTAGAGATAAATTCATTGCTCCTTACCAGCTGCTGCCATGTTAGATCCTTGCTAAGTTAGAACAGATGCTGGGTGGTCCGTGGCTTCAAATGGGAAGGGGCAGTAGTTACAAATAGACAAAGGAAGGACTGTTTAGATGGTGAGGAACTAGGTACTCCTTCAAAACAAAACAAAGGAAAACCAAAACCCACTCAGCTAAAACATCTGAAGAATTGTGAGTTTTTTACACTCCAGGGGCCAGTACTAGGCTAATGTGTAAAACACGTGGAAGCAGTCTTCATCTCAACAAGAGGATAAACTTTTTTTAATTATTAACATTATCTAACAATGAAAAAGGCTGATACGTGAAATAATGATTTTTTTCAGAATGCCTAGGCAAACTGATCACCCTCGGTTTAGACACAATGCATGTACTCACATTATTAGAACTAATTATAGAAACTTATAATTGGATTTACATGGTTCCTTCTATAACTAGACCATGATGAACTCTTTGTTGCTACTATTCGTTAATATTATAGGGAACAAATAATAGGATTTCAAAGTTCTGAGTTAGTCTCTTATCTCCAAAATTTTCTTACACAATTAGAAGTAGATCCCTTTGATTTAAGATTATAATAGCTCTGGATAGTAATAAAGTTTCATTTATAACTCAAAGCGAGTGAGTTATGAAATTCTTTCTTGAGGGAGGAGAGTTGAGTGAAATTGGTGCCTTTGGGCAAGAAACATAGGGAAAGATAAAAAAGAAAAAAGTTGAGTCAGAGAGTGCTGAAGACAAAGATCTGCTGACCATATAGGTTATTGCTCCTGTTTTTGTTATTCTTGTCGGCTTTTTTTAAGGGCCCCTTTTGGAAGCAACTGCCTTGCATGATTTCAAGGTGCTTTTTATTGTTAAAAATCCTGCCTCAGAGCAGTGATATTGTGGGGAAAAGTAAGTTTTCTTGCCCTCGAGTCAATATGGTATGAAAGGTCATTTGTTGACGCTGCCAAACTTTCCTGCTTGTAAAAAGTTCAAATAAAACCATCTTAATAAAACGGTGGAAGTGAGAGTGAGGAGGAGGAAGGGAGGGAGCACAGGGTGTGGTTGAGAGCCAAATGCTCCTGGCGTTGGTAGGGCGAGCTTCTTTGAAACCAGGTGTTTGGGCTTGCCAGCTGATCTCAACACAGGGGCATCCTCTCTTCACTTGAGACTAAGCCTCATCCAGTCATTCACTGAACAAAGACACAGCGAGTGTCCAGTTGTGTGCCACACCCTTCGGCGGACTCTGGGGATACAGCCACCCACTGAACAGACCGAACTTCCTGACTTCATGAAGTTTACATTGGGCTGAGCTCCCCTCCGCTAAAAGAATATTAAATCCCAAACTGAGCATAACTGTAGCAACAAAAGCAGAGGTTTTTGGTTTAATCCCAAAGCAATTCAAATTTCATAAATCTAATACCATCCTAGTTTTTATGCAATGCAAGTATCAGTCAGCTCCAGATTTATTCTTCAGTTTTGCGATCTGTCAGAGAAAGATATTCCCACTAAAACTCCCCTCCCCTGCAAAAATGAGTTTCCCGCCTGTGAGTGGAAAAACGTGAACCGTGGCTAAATTTAGCCAAAATTAGCATCGTGTCGTCTGAGAGATTTTTCAGCCAAGCAAATTGCATAATCTAAATGCATCCACTTTTTCTTGCACCCCTTTCCTGAGAGCCTTTCCGACATGCACGTTGCCAGCACTTAAGGCAGCCAGCATTGTCAGTGCACTTTGCTATAAGGGATTAAGGGTTGGCTACAAATAATTTCCAATGAATAACTCTAATTAGCCGCTAAAGTTGGCATATTTCCTGCTATCTGAAATTAGATCACAGCGTGGGGTTGAGATGAAAAAGCCCTATTAATTCTCTAGACTTCCAATTCCTATTTGCTGAGGGAAATTACTGTTTTGAACTTTATCTGCTACTATCTGAAGAAGTCCGGAGTCAGCGGTAATAAAAAGATATGTAGAATCTGGACTTTCGGTTTGCTTTTCTCCTCGCTACTGGGACTTTCCGAAAGAGACTCAGAAGAGCAGTAGCCCTGGGAGATATGTCGGTGGATGTGTAAGAATGAAAGAAGGGAACTGTTTTTAAAAGAGGTTAAAACATGATACTCTGAAGTTGTCCGTACGCACGTGACCCTAACAAAGAAATGTAGTTTTGATTTAATGCTGTTAATTAACAGATGCATGGATTTTTCTTGAGCTCAGGATGAACCCTTTTCGGGAGAGGTTTATCTCTGGGTGCCTCTACCTTTTCAGCCAGGCGAACAGCGCACGCACTGCTGTTAGGTGTTCTGGGAGGGCTGCTTACCAAATTCCCCAGCAGCCCAAAGCCGGGCTTTTTCAAGGAGCACGTGTGCCTTGAGTCTTGCATTATAAATAAACACCTGACGCGGATGCTCTTGTTGGGCGGTCCTGTCTGCTGTCATCAGCTGCTGTGTGGCTGATCTGCTGGTAGTCAACACACCAGAGGTCGGGCGCAGCCGCGTGTACCCCAAAAGCTCTGGAGCTCCTTTCAGGTACGATTAATCATGCGGCTCCATTGACTGCAACAGAACAATCAGGGCAAGTGTTTTGAATTAGAGAATACATGGTATTGAGGTAATAAAATGACTTCTTTTTAACCGTTAGAATTAACCCTGGATTTTACTCAAAGTTAAATATTCCCTTGACAAAGTACTTTCAATAACCCATTAAAAGCTTTTCACCCCTTCCTTGGAAAGTGTCTCCTAATAAATCTTTCCAGAAGGAACACAATTACTTCAAAAGGGTACACACCAAGACTTGTATCTGGCCACCAGTGGCTGGCTCTTGAAATTATTCAACAAATTATTAGAGTAATGATAAAATAATTGATATAATGATAATATTTTTGCTTTCACAATTTTTTACACATACCAGACTTTTAAAAAGTGATAGTTAAGTATTTAAAACAGAACAGCACTGTTTTCTATGTATGGTTTTACTCCAAATACTTTGAATTTTTAAAATATGTATTCATCTGAGGCAGAAAAATCGACATATTTTATCCCCATTGCACAGAGGAGAAAATCAAGGTACCGAATTAAGAGAAGGTAATCTTACTTTATAACTTAATAACTCAGACATGTTTGTTCTATTTATTTGCTAAATGAAAATATTAATGAAGAGATTGAATATTTTGAAACTGTCAGCACAGACTACGATGCAGAAGTGAGAGTCAAGCCTGTGATAATTCTGTATTTTATTTTGGATTTTGCAAGAGGATTTCATCATTAAAAATTAAAAGTAAAAAAGTAAATAAACTTAAAAATTGGAAAAGATACATATGTATATAGCACAGAAAGTTTCTTTTGTTTTTTTTAAGATTTTATTTATTTATTTTCCAGAGAGAGAGAGAGCGCGCACAAGCAGGAGGAGTGGCAGGCAGAGGGAGAAGCAGGCTCCCCGATGAGCAAGGAGATCAATGTGGGACTCATGACCTGAGCTGAAGGCAGACACTTAAGCCACTGAGCCACCCAGCCATCCTACACAGATAGTTTCAAATTGAATTTTCTAACAAATGTACATGGAAACCTTCCTCGTAGATACCTTAAGAGTATTTAAGAAAAATGAAATAATTTCAATGGCAACAAGGGGGAAAGGTGTATCAGTCAGGGTTTTCCAGAAAAACAGAACCACAGATAACTACACACACACATATAAATAAATATAGAAATATATGTAAACAAAATATTTCTTTTGAAGAATTGGCTTGTGCAGTCGTGAGTGCAGGCAAGTCCAAATATGAAGTACAGGCTGGCAGGCTGGAAACTTTCACGCAGGAGCTGATGTCCCAGTCTTGAGGAAGAAGTTCTTCTTCAGGGAAACTTGTTTTGATCCTAAGACCTCTCAACCAATTAGCTGAGTCACACCCAAGTTATTGAGGGTAATCTCTTTTACTTAAGGTCTGTTGATTGTCGATGTTAGGCACATCTACAGAATACCTTCACACAGGGCAATGCCTGGGTTAGAGTTTTGAAGTAACTAGCTGTGCTAGCCAGCCAGATTGCCACAGGAAACTGTCACAGAGGCCAAGAGACTCTTCTCAGGGGTCCATATGGGCGCTGTGCTCCCATAGCGCACGAACCTACACAGGGAAGGAAACTGCGTCTAATTTTAATGACCTCAGTGTAACAAGACTTACGAGTAAATTCCTCATTTTAGAAAACCATTCACTATTGTAATGTCACTCCTTTTCACTTAACAAGCACGTTACTCACATATTCATGAGAAAATTTTCTGTGGAAATGAGACAGGGATTATTAGGTTTCTCTGCTGAAGAAAAGAAACCTGCCTCAAAAAGGTAAGGGCATGGCCTTAATGGTCAGAACTGGACTTTCTGGGTTTGTATCTCAGCTCGGACACTTCCCAAGTGTGTGATCTCAATATCTTTGTGAAATTGGGACGAAGGTAATCCCACTGTAGAGTTTTTCATGTAGAATGCCTGTTTCACAGCAGGATCTATGGAACTGTTAGATAATATTATTTCCAGGGATGTTGGGAATAGCCCTAGAAATCCTTTAGTTTGTCATCTGAGGGCCACCAAAATAAGGCCAAGTATTGTAATTTACATTTCTGAGCCCCGTAAGCTAAGTCAGTGCTACACAATTTTGGATCTGTGGGCTAAAGCTGTTCAGAAAACTGTTGGTGACAGATCATGATAAGATAAATACATAAATTGTTATAGAAATACTTTTATTGTGGCAGTATATAATTGGATTGGATAAACAAAACAGGCAAACAAACAGATTAGTCCTCGCCACGCTATATGTAATTTGGGAAGTAGTGGTCTTAGAAATTCCTATGTATGGGGGAATTTGCATCTAGATAAAAATTTAAAAAATTCAGTATGTTACCTCCTCTAGGAATACAATAGTTGTGATGCCTATTACTGGTCTTTGGTGTGCTTCCCCACTGTTTTGTCATTGTTTGTATATCTGACTCCCTAACTGCAGTTTGAGTCTTGGACATGCTGGGCTCCATCTTGTTTGGGCTCCCAAGGCTTAAAACAGTGATTGGCACATATCTGGTGCCAATATCTAATGTTTTAGATGAATGAAAGCATAAATAAGTGATGGACGTAAGACTAGTCAAGGATGGGAAATGAAATGAGCTTGTTATTTTCTGTTTTATAATAGGTTGAGTGAGAAAAGTATTACGGATATTAATGGATCTTAACAGATATTGAATATTGATAGATAATACTAGATTATGAAAAAATTAGATTCTTTTAAATTTTATGTATCCTACAACGAGCATACTGCTTTTGAATGTGAGTATGTGTTTATGGACAACTTTAAATGAGCGAACGGTGATATGGGTGTAGCCTTGAGAAAGAGAAGGACAGAACAAGGAGATTTGCCTCAGGAGAAACATACCCTTTGCAAACTTAGTGATTGAAAAGGTGCTCTTTGTCTATAAAGTAGTGGTGGTTTCTTCCAGAACACAAGGAGTCACATTTGTTGACATTCTCATTAATACTTTAGAACAGGAAAACAACACAAAACAAAACTTCAGAACAGGAAAGTTTTTATGAATACCTAATTGTATTATGTACTGTAATTCTGGGGGACTATTTAGGTCCTTTCCCCCAAAACTAGAAAAAACAAGGAGCACTATATTAATCTACATATGAGACTTTGAGCTGACATCTATGGCTCAATAATGCTTTGTTAGGGAGACGTCCTCTCAAATAAGCATGATGTCTTCTTCAGGCATGTAAGGTGACATCTCTTTTCCTGAAACTTTTCAAAAAAAAGTCTTTCCATAATTGGCTAGTTACCTAGCCATCACTCATGAGTCCCTGAAGCCATTTCACATCATTTTCATTGTGCTGTGCTAACACATCAAATCGGCTCATCATAAAACACAGACCTAGGGAATGGAAAGAAAGCCAATAATTATTGATCTTTCAAGATGAGTAATTTGTATTAATCCTGGAAAGATCAAAAGAAGTATGTTCAACTAAAACTTATACTCCAAGGAACAAACAAGAATTCTTTGAGGTTTCTTGAGTAGAAAGAATATTATTTCCAGGAGATACAGGAAAACTTAAACCAAAAAATTCCTATTGGTTACCTGACTAAAATGACAGTCTATGTAAGATTTAAGGAACTTATTTATATTTATTGGGATCTACTTGTGTGTTCCTCTGCCACAATGTCATGATACGCTAAAGGCCATCAGCTTTGTAGTCACGCAGACCTGGATTTTAATTCCAACTCCACAATTGTCTAGTTATGTGACCTGGGGTAAATCATTTATGAGCTCTGAACCTCTATTCCTTCATCTCAAATACAAATTATAATACATACCTTGTAGAATTATTGTAACTATTAAATGTTATTTGAATATAAATTGTGTAGCACTGATTCTAGAATATGATAAGTCCTCAATAAATGTTGATTCCCTTCTTTGCACTCCCCTCTGGATCCTCAATTGAAGTTACCTCAATTTGTTTTCTCATTTCCAGCTCTCTTGTCCATTTTTTTGCTACTCAGTGATTGAGATGAAATACACACGGTAGAATGTATTTTAAATTTGATACAATCGTCTTTCCCCCCTCAAGAGATCTGATTCTTCTTTTTGAAGCTTTTGAAACATGATTCTGGCCACTCAAATTTGCAGCTCAAGAGAGATTGCCAGGCCAATATTTCACCTCCTGTCCAGTGCAGGCTGGCTACCCAAATTTAATTTTGCTTCAAAATAATCAGAAACTTTTTGTTTGTTGTACTTTCCAAGTGCGTTCTTAAGAATAGTAATGTAAAAGTTTGTTCTTTCAATTTTGCTGAATTTCCCTCTACCCATACACAAAAAAGAAAAGGTAAAGTCCATATGAAATCCCATGTTTCATAATGGTTTCTTAGGAAATGGCCTTCTAGATCCACCCCCCACCACCACCACCACTAAATCCTAAATGTTGGTGGCTGGCCTGCTATTCATCTGTCTTGTTCTTTTATTTCTTAAAGGACATTTATTTCCTAAAGGGGTATATGCTCATGTAGTTAGTCTCAGTGTGGGTATAGAGAGTTTAAAAAAATGTGTCCTAAGTTCATATAGATGATTTTATTATTTGCATTCTAAATGAACAGGAACATTCCAGAGTTTCTTTTACATAAAATAGGAGAAGCTTTTCATAATGGGTAAAACTAGAGTTTGCTATAAGTCTCAGTCCTTTGTACAAGAAGATGACATCAGTGATGGAGAGCTCTGAACCATCCCACTTTTTGTTTTGCAAACACAAAATTTCCTTCTGACCTGGGAGGATATTAAAGTCTAATTTGGGGGAGATACAGAGTTTTTAACCATGTAAAGCTATCTTTCACATATACACACACAACACTGGCTCAACTTACCTGGCATCATGCTCCAAACAGCTAAGCAACTCTTCTGAAAATCTTAAGATTGTGTCTTAACAGTAATAATTTAAACAGTGAGAATTATTCCCTACCAAGCATATGGGATGCAGCTGAATATTCATAGTTAATATCTATTTAAGAATATGCCTATTCACATGACCGTGCATACCTCCCAGGAGCTCCTCCCTACAGATATTTAAGGAGAAAAGCAATAGGTTATTCCGGAACCCATCTGACAGAGAAGTTTAATTTCAAAAATTCATCATATGCTATCCTTAAGGATATGCCACTTTCTAGGTAGGCTTTTTCATTCAAACATACCTCTCATCTCATCTCACTCAGTTCCAAAATTCTTAAGCATACAAGCATGTTCCAAGAATAAAGGAATTTACCCTGAGCAAGATGGCCTTACAACTCATAAATACAGAATGACTTGATTAGTAGAATTCAGACTATAGCATGAATCATTTGTTTAAAATAAAGGTGAGGGCCTGCTAATTGGCCAGAAGAATCTCTGAAACATGAGCCTTGTCTGAGAAAATCCTTAGATCACTTTATAAATATCAATAAATAAGTATGTCTGTAGTGTCACTGTCTCAGGACTGCACCCAACATGTGTCATACTGAGTCATAGGCTATGTATGTAGAAGTCAAAGAGTACATGAGGAAGCCAAGTGTTCAATGTTCAACTTATGGAGACAGATACAGGATACTTAATATCCTATAGTTAAGTAAGACCTACTTTATTTTATTTATTTATTTATTTATTTATTTATGCTTTTATTTATTCATTTGACAGGAAGAGAGAGACACGGAGAGTGGGAACATGAGCAGGGGGATGGGAGATGGAAAAGCAGACTCCCCACCAAGCAGAGATCCCAATGTGGAGCTCAATCCTGGGACCCTGGGATCATGACCTGAGCCAAAGGCAGACACTTAACAACTGAGCCACCCAGGTGCCCAAATAGGACCTCTTTTAGAATCTATTCTCTTTGAAAAAAATTTTTGTGATTTAAGTCCAGTCCTTTATCTTTCTTTTAGTCATTGCTGTCTAATAGAAATGTTATTTTTTAAAAAAATGTTTTAATTTAAAGTCTCAAAGCTTTCTTTAAACATCTCACATAAGTAATAACACTGCATGGTTATCTCTTATTTTGAAACATATGCAGCCTTTAAATTTATAAACCTATAAAGAGATTAAATGGAGAGAAATAGAATACTTTGATTCTAAAGAGTATGGCAAGCAACTGATCATCTAATAATTACTGAGCATGGTGGACCATTGTACTCTTTTGCTGCCCTAAGGAGTTTATAATCCTTTGGGAAGACAAGTCATAAATTAAAATTTAGTAATCTGTAGCAAGGATCAACCATTTTTTTCTGTAAATGCTCTGATAATAAGTATGTGGACTTCACAGGCCTAGAGGAAAAGCCAAAAATATTACACGACCAGTTATTTAAGAAGAGAAAACACTTGTGCCCTGTCTTGCCCTACTTCATTTGCTTAGGGTGGACCATTCATGGTGGTGGGCCACTTTTGAGTCAGCTGGAGTCAGCAAGATGTATTCTCCAGACCAAGAGAAACCCACTTGAGGTAGAGGGGCCTGTGTGGGAGTATAACGAGGCAGCTACCTTAATCAGATTCACCCTCTGCTCCCGTGACACCCGGATCTCAGCCCATTCTTCCTTCTTCCCTGAGAGCTCATCCTTCCCAAATAAGACAGGTGGGCAGAAGCAAGGTAATTCATCGAATTGCTGGATCCCCAGCTAATTTTCTACTGCTTGGTAGATTCCATCCCTGGCGGTTGCCAATAGCTCAGGTCCCAAAGTGTAGGTGGTGACCCTGGACATCAGTAAGGCCCAGCCAGAGGCCAGTGAGATAAGCATGACAGTAGAGAGAGAGACAGGGGCAGAGGCTGATTCCCAGCTTGCTCTCTGTAGCTCACAGCTCTGCTTTGCTCAGTATCCATAGGTGTCCATAGGCCATAGTGATCTCTAGGTAAGGACCGTATATGTACCAAGGACCCCGCCAGGTCAGGAAAAACTTAACTAAGAGGATGATCACTAAGCCTAGTGCTAAAGGTTATATGGAAATTGAAGAAAGAAAGAGGAGAGAAGAGATGGGTGGGTGAAGTGAAGTGAAAACTCCAGATGGGTGAAGTGAAATTGTAGAAGGATAACTTTAAAAGCTCAAATCATGACTCTTATAAAATATGAAATAAAATATAAAATATGTCAAGGATTTTATTTCGTTAACTTTTGTTTTATTCATTATTTAGGAAATCCAAAAGATGTTAAACATAAAATGTTTAAAAAAAAACATTTCAAAAGAGAATCAAAGAGTAGACATTAAGGAATGCTGTGGTAGGGGTACCTGGGTGGCTCAGTGGGTTAAAGCCTCTGCCTTCAGCTCAGGTCATGATCTCAGGGTCCTGGGATCGAGCCCCACATCTGGCTCTCTGCTCAGCAGGGAGCCTGCTTCCTCCTCTCTCTCTGCCTGCCTCTCTGCCTACTTGTGATCTCTCTCTTTCTGTCAAATGAATAAATAATATCTTTAAAAAAAAAAGGAATGTTGGGGTAAATTTACTGATCGATATAAAACTGGTGCCTTCAACAAGCCAGAAATCAATTTCATCTCCATCACCTAAAATTCGTTTGCATTTCTATGAACAGGAAACATTTGCATCACCATCATCTCTTTACAAATTATCTCCAGTGTCACAAAATAGTCAAAGAAAACGAAAGACACATATCCTTATAGAATTAGATAACCCCATAATTGTCCCTTAGGTAATTCTCAATATTCCATTGTAACAGTACCCAGTAATCATTTTTTTTTCATTTCAAATTCTTTTACCTGGCAACATGAACAAAACAAAAATGTAGTATGTTGGTTCAGAGATAGTTGGTTCAGATATAGAACAACCTGAGATGTTCAGTTCAACATTTGAATTTTTTAGACTCGCTATGTGTAATATACATCCTATTTTTGCTACATTAAACCTAAAAGTGTTAAAACTATAGTCTAGTGTTATAATTTTTAGTCCCTTGGTAGATATGTGAGGAAATTTGAGGAATCCAATATTGGTGAAGAACAGGAGGCTTTTCAGTGCTCTTACATAATGCACACAGTAACCCTCCCTATTCTATGGGGACCAGGACACTCCTGGTCACTGTTTTAGCTCAAAGAAGTAAACACAGAAGAGGAAAAAAACAAAATAAAGAAAAACAAATTAAAACATAAACACCCCCAACAACACCCAGGTAACCAAGAAAATGTCAATTATAAAGCCTAGGAATTTCACTTCAAAGAGATAAATAGGATCTAGCATGTAAGAAATTAAGAAAGTTAGAATCTCTTGGCAAACACGAGATCTTCCTTATGTTAAAGTGGATATAAGACTAAAAAAGAAAATACACATGCAGCATGAGAGCAAAGAAGTAGAACAAAGAAATAGCAATTTGAACTTTAAAAATGTAACATACTAACTATAGTGCTATTAGGGTTTTTTTTTTTTTAAGATTTTATTTATTCATTTGACAAAGAGAGATACAGCGAGAGAGGGAACACAAGCAGGGGGAGTGGGAGAGGGAGGAGCAGGCTTCCCACTGAGCGGGGAGCCTGACGTGGGGCTCGATTCCAGGACCCTGGGATCATGACCTGAGCCAAAGGCAGACACTTAATAACTGAGCCACCCAGATGCCCCGCTATTAGAGTTCTTGAGTAATAATGTAGCAGGTTGATAAAATAGAGCACAATAAATGATGCTTATAACAATGACTTGGCATCATGGATAAAAGCACAAGCCATATTCAGAGCAGTTTCATTAGGAAGATGATTAAATACAGAACATAATTTTTGGAAGACTTCTGCCAAAATTTAGTTGTTAACGCTTTGAAAATATGAGTGCTGAGAGGGAATATCAGACTCTTTGAGGGGCAGGACATGGGGGGAATATCAGTCTCTAAAAGATAAGGAGTTGACACGCTTTTTAGAATGGGAGGAAGACAGGTATAGGTAGAGACCAAGATCGTAGGGTAGGGTGAAATGAGAGTAATCAGTAAAATGCTAGTCAACCAAGGAAACCTTTGCAAGTTGTAAATATTTCCCTAAGATGTAAGATCAACAGGGAGTTCCTACTGTTCGAATGGTTCAGAAGAATTTCAAGGAGAGAGCTCGCTGACCCGACAGCCTAGTTGATGAGTCTTCACATGAGCTAACAGTAGCAGCTAACATTTATTGTTACCACTCTAAGTCATCATAGTGATGCTGTTTATATATGTAGATATATAGTTATCTCGTCTAATTCTCAGAATAAGCGTATGAGGAGGGTATTATCTCTATTTGATAGAAGAGGGAAAAGAAGCTAGAGAGGTTAAATTAAGATTATGAAACTACTGGGTGGCAAACTACTATGTTCAAAGGCCACTTGGAACCCAGATTGTCTGAGTGTATTACTTGGTCTCCTTAAGTATTCTGCTCTTTGCTTAAGCTCCCAAATATCTACTTGGGGTCCTAGCCCCAAGTATTAGCCCCTTTTTGTATATAAGGAAACAAAGGCACAGAGTGGCTAACTCAAGCGTGCCTAGCTCATGTGTCAGTGAGCACCCAGTAATTGCTCTTTGCGGTGTCCGTCTTGTGTTTGCTCTGCTCAACCCTCCCTCTCAGAGGAGATGCCACACCCCTCAGCCAAAGGGGCAGCTGTGGACAACTTATGGCAAACTGGAAAATGCAAATACTGCCTTAAAGACATTCAAATTCAGTTTTTTAACAAAGAAACAAAACCCAACATGTGTTGTGTCTTAACAAAGAACTGTCTCCTGGGTCTATTCTGCTCTAGTCTGCCAATTTGTGACCCTGGGAGTGGAGGGTAAAAGGCCAGTTGGGAGGGAATTTAAGAAACAGACAGAAGCTGACTCACAAAGCATAGCCGGGTTGCTCTAATGGCAGGCAATTAGAATAAATACCCATTAATTCCTGTGGCTCTGGTCCCTGGAGCTATCTTGCATTCTAAAGAAACTTCTGGTTCCAATCTCCATTAAAAAGGTATGGCCTAGTAGTTCAGTTTTATCAGGATTGCATATATATATTTCCCACAATAAACCCTCATTACATGAGGTAGTATGCAGTCTCATCGCCTGCAACCCAACAATCCTAACGAAAACCATCACACTGGCATTTGCCTTGAATTTTCCACATGTATTTTTCCAACTTTCCATTCTAAATTGTATGTTGGCTACACTATGCAATGCTCTGGGCATGAATGAAACACGAAAGCTTCTAATGAAGACGTAAAACAATAAATAAACAAATAAATAAAATCAAAGTAATGGTTGCTCTTTTTATGAACAAATATGAGTACGGTATTCTGTATGAAAATTAATTTTGAAGTACCAAATGGATTCCATTGATTAAACTACTGTTTAATAGAGAGTATCCTAAAAGCCCAGTATTTTAGAAAGTTGTATATTGATCCTCTGAATATTGGTAATGACTACGGTTTAAACTGACTTTTTAAAAGGTATGAATCCATGGCATGACCCTTTTAGAGCTACACTTATGAATAATACATTGGCGTCACTCTAGAGGTAAAGATAATCACCCTTAGAATCCTAGGACTGAGAGTGGGAGTAAGGAAGAGGATCATTTATTTAATTTTTTTAACCTGATCTGATCAGGAAATTACAAGAACTATGATAATGATTCTGCTTTCAAAAGGATGAGTTACCAGTGTGGATCTGGGAAGCCAGAGCAGGCTTCCAGAGGGTCCAATACTAGGGACTAGCTATAGACAAATGCTCAGTGTCTTGGAGAAACTATGAGACAGCCCAGAATAGACATAACTCTTGATATTGTCTTCATCTGCAACTCAACATCACAGCATTCCCAGGAGATTTCTAGGAACTGTGGTATAAGTATAGGGGGAAAGGACTGGGGGGGAAATAGGTCTTTTTAATTTTTCAGATTAATCTCTCCAGTTCCCATCTACTCTTTGGTAGGAATATCTTCTTCTGAGGCTTCTTGTCACTGCCATCACTACTACTACCAAACTTCTCAAAGATGTTGAGAACAGAGACAGTCCAAACATCAGTCTTTTTCTAATTCTCTGTAACATTGGAGATGGCTCTTAAAGACAAGTTTCACTGTGGAGCCAGGTTATGGTGAAGCAAGTGACGTGCCTAGGGTATAGAATTTTAGAAAGCGCTCTGCTCCCAGCTTGCTGAAAAAGTATGGTCGAGAACTTACACAAAACTGAGTGTGAGTTTCTCTTAAGTTTTGTGACCTAGATGCTACTCTCTCAAAGAAGATTTCATTCTCAGGTAAGACCTGCTACAAAATTTGTAGGACCCAGGACAAAATGAAAATGTCAGCTCTTGTTAAAAAAATTGTTAAAAATTTCAAGGCAGTGATAGCAGAAGACTGAGCCATTTGTGGGTCACTTTGGAGGTCATACATGGCTCTCAACCCCTACAGATGCAGGATCAGCTCTTGAACTAACCTGAGAGTGAGAACCTCCTGACACTTTGTGCCCTGAGAGCCTTGCTTGCTTCACCCTAGGCCCAGCCCCGCTCCAAATTTCATTTATTCATCTTGATGGTTAATTTTCTGTGTCAACTTGACAGGGTTAAGGCATGCCTAGGTAGTTGGTAAAACATTATTTTTGGATGTGTTTATGACATTGTTCACTATTTTCCTTTATTTTGTTTTTATTATCTTTTTATAATATTTAAAAAATTTTATTGCTGCTGTTTTAAAAAATTGACTTCATTTTTAAAAGCAGTTTTCCATTCACAGCAAAGCTGAGTAGAAAGTACAGAGTTTCCATATACCACTCACCCCACACATGCCCAGTCTCCTCCACTATCAACATTCCCCACCAGAGTACTGTATTTGTTAAAATCAGTAAACCTACATTGACACATCATTATCACCCAAAGTCCAGAATTTACATTAGGGTTCACTCTTAATGTCGTAGATTCTATGGATTTTAACAAATGTATAATGACACGTATCCATCATTATCATAGCATACAGAATAGTCCCACTGCCCTAAAAGTCCTCTGTGCTCTGCCAATTCATTCTTTCATCCCTTCTAAATCCTGACAATCATTGATCCTTTACTGTCTCCATAGTTTGTCTTTTCTAGAATGTCAAATAGTTAAAATTATATACTGTGTTGTCTTTTCAGATTGTCTTCTTTCACTTATACAGTTAGGTTTCTTCTATGGCTTTCTATGTTGTTATAGCACATTTCTTTTTAGCAATACGTAATATTCCATTTTCATATGTTTATTTACCATTCATATCTATTCTTTGGTGAGGTGTCTGTTCAGATTTTTGCCCATTTTTAAATCAGGTTTTTCATTTTCTGATTGTTGAATCTTAAGAGATTTGTGTATATTTTCACTAACAGCCCTTATCAGATATGTCTTTTGCAAATTTTTTTCCCAGTTTCTTTCTGGTCTTCTCATTCTCTTTTGACAGTTTCTTTTGCAGAGCAATTTTTAATTTTAATGATGTTCAGCTTATCAATGATTTCTTCCCTGCCCATTCCATGCCTTTGGTATTGTATATAAAAATTATCACCATACCCAAGGTCATCTAGATTTTCTCCTATGTTGTTTTCTGGGAGTTTATAGTTTTGGTTCAATTTGCTTTTTCAAAAGTTCAGTTTGGGTGCTATGGTAAAGAATGGTTTTTTTTAAAGTAAAAATGGAAGGAAGGTTATCAGTAAGAGGTTATTACAGTAATCCACACCAGGAATAATGATGATTTCACAAGGATAGCGAGGATGGAAATGGAAAGAAGTAGATGGACTCAGGATCTCAATATGGTTTGGAAATAGAATATGGACAGGTAGGAAGTGAGGAGGGAAGTAAAATCAAGAATAACTCCTAGCTGGTTCCTTTTTGGCCTTTAGAGCATGTTGCTTCAGAGGCAGTGGCAACCCCACTCCTGGAGTTCTTTGATATTTCTCAGTCACCAGAAACTTCATGGAATGGCCACAGCTATTGCTTGTGGGAGTGAAGAAAAACTTAAATAAGAGGACCCAAAAGTGAGCCAATTTATCCATAAAGCTCCAAAAAATAAACAATTCCATGAAAGATGAATTAATTATTCCTACTTCACAGATAATATTTCCAGCATCCAATATAACTCATGAGTCTCAGTGGTAATGAAATGGATTTTATGGTCTCCTTAAGTCCATACATTGCCAAAATGTAAATGTTTATTCATAAAGTATGGTAGTTGCACTCTCTTGTTGGAGGTATGGGAACAGGTCTATTTTTTCTTGAATACTTTGCTTTAGATTTGTTAAAGTTTTTCCCAGTAGAGTTTTGTGGAATTAGGAGTCTAACTGACTTTATTTTTACTACAGTGCAAATCATTGTATCCTCACATAGTAGATTATTACAGAAAAACATTTATAAAACTGAATATTACTAATGAAACATTTAGTGAAAACTGATATAGCCATTAATATTAAAAACAAACATTTTTTAATCTCTCTGATTTACCAGAGTGTGAATTTTCTGATTTTTCTTTTTTTTCCTCAGATACTAAAATTTGGTAATTTGGGGGGGGGTGGAGATGGTAAAGTCTTGGTGTAATTTTAGTTAAAGTATGTGTGATAGATGGAATAATAGTTTCCCAAAGATATTCATGTCCTTATCCCCAGAGCCTGTGAATATGTTACTTTACATAACAGAAGAGACTTTGCAGATTAAGTATTTTGAGATGGGAAGATGATACTGGATTATCTGGATGGATGCAATGTATCACAAGGGTCTTTACAAAAGAAGGACACAAGAGGGTCAGGGAGGGAGATGATATGACAGCCAAAGCAGAGTCAGAGAATTAAAGATGTTACACTGGTGGCTTTGAGGATGGAAAAAGGAACATAAGCCAAAGAATGCAAGTAGCCTCAAGAAGTTGGAATACACAAGGAAACCAACTCTTCCCTAAGGCCTCCAGAAAGAATGCAGCTCTGTTAATTCCTCTATTTTAGACCAGGAAGCCCCATTTTGGACTTTTGACCTCAGAACTGTAAGATACTAAATTTGTATTGTCTTAAGATACTAAGTTTGTGGTAATTTATTATAACAACAAAAAACAAGTACAGTGTGTTAGTCTGAAAGTAAGACTTTTCTTAAGAACTATATGATAAAAAAATATTGCTGTAGATGCTTTCTTGTGATAGATGGTTTACCAATCCTCTGTTCTTTTATATTTCTTCCAAAGGCAAGCTGATTCTTGTAATTTTTATTTTAAAAGAAGAAAAAAGAATAGCACCTATAATTTTGAGTTAATTTTCAAAGGGTGGATGATGATACTATTTAATGAATGGGGAAGATGGGGATAAGAGCTGTTGTGGTTTGGTAATTAATTAGTTCCTTTTTGGCTATATTAAGTTTGAGATGTGCATTAGATCAAAGCTGGTCCATGAATTATTTATTGGTCAGTGTCAAGGTAAGCAGAAATTATGAGTAAGAATTTATATTGATAGCAACTTGAGAGATCTGTGACATCCAAGCATGTGGTGAGTAAACTTGTCACATTTAACTGCGTGTGGACTGGTTTTTCTTCTGTTACATTCATATGATGAGTTGCATAGTGCATCAGCTACATGCTGGTTATGCACTGTAAGAACACATTACAACATGTGATAATTGTAACCCAGAAATGTGTAAATTTGAAATCCATTTTTTTGCCAAAAGAATTTAAATGCTGTTATAACTGCATAGAATGAATTATTGGAATTGGCTACTGATGAAAGACTGAAGATGAATTTTGAAGATGGAAATTTTCCCATTTCCATTAGCCTACATCTGTGAGATTGGTTTCTCTATTAGATGTTATTGAGGCAAACAATAGAAACATTATACACACACACACACACACACACATGTATATGTATATATATACATATATATAATTCCCTGAATTAGAATTGTTGTTGATCCAACATAGACTAAAGAAGAAGCAAGCTTAATCGTTATGTTAAAAACTTTGAATGTTGATATACTTGTTTATTCAAAGTCTAGACTAGTAGAAAATTTAATGTGGGGGATTACTATTTCACTTTTAATTTTTCTTTAATGATGTTTTCAGAATTTAAAAAATTATTCAAGCTTTGATGCAACTGTCTGTTAATGACCTTTATACCTATATAATCAGTCAGAGAAAGACAAATACCATAAAATTTCACTCATATGTGGAATTTAAGAAACAAAACAGATGGACATATGAAAAGGGAAAAAAAAGAGAGAGAGGGAACAAACCATGAGAGACTATTAAAGATAGAGAAACTCAGGGTTGATGGAGGCAGGGGTGGGGGGAGGGGTGGGGAAATGGAGGGGGATGGGCTAGATGGGTGATGGATATTAAGGAAGGCCCTTATTGTGATGAGCACGGAATGTTGAATGTAAGTGATGAATCACTGTATTCTACTCCTGAAACTAATATTGCACTGTATGTTAACTAACTAGAATTTAAATAAAATTTTGAAAAAAGAAACAAAAGAAGTAATACATTAACATGATTAAGAATATAAATTGTGTATAAGGTCATAGGACTTGATCAGATCAACTAGAAATAGATGGGGCTTAAGAGGAAAAGGGTATTCATCATAGACCCTCAGGCAATCCACAAGTAGAGGTCAAATAGATGAGGCAGAAAATCCAGTAAAGGAGCATGGGAAGAAGTGATTCGAGAGATTTGAAGGAAAAACTGAATAGGATGTCACTGAAACCAAATTCTGAGATTCTAAAAAGAAGGAATAGATCAACTCTATAACATTTTTTTAAAAATATGTATTCATTTATTATTTTGAGAAAGAGAAGGGGGGAAGAGCAGAGGGAGAGAAAGAATCTCAAGCAGTCTCCCCACTGAGAATGAAGCTTGAGGTGAGGCTTGATCTACCAACCCTGAGATCATAACCTGAACTAAATCCAAGAGTTGGATGCTTAACATACTGAGATACCCAGGTGCCCCTCAACTCTATAAAATTTGGACATGATATTGATTAAGATAAAGACAAAAATGTGACCATTGGATTTGCTAACATGAAAGTCCTAGAAAGTCCTTCCAAGTCTCCCCTTGGAGATTTTCTCAAACGGTAGAAGGAGAGGATTTAGTGTAGTGAGTTGGGGAGAGAGGTAAAATTAGGAGATGAAATAAGTTTTGCTGTAACAATATATAGAAAAATGAAATGATAATTGGATGGAGACATGGAGCCAAGGGTGTGTATTTGTGTGTGTGTATCTGTTTTGATAGTAGATTAACCAGGATATATGTGTATGCTCATGGGAATAATCCCCATAGTGAGAGATAAATTGATACTAGGAAAAGAGATAGATAGTTCTAGAAAAAGGAAAAAAGGAATGGAGGCTAGCATACAAGTGGTTATCTTGCCCTTTGATTCAAGAAGTGATACTATAATCATAGCAAAACAAAACAAAACAAAAGACAGTATAGAGTATGGAATAGGTATTAACAACTAACAATTACAGATAAACATAATAAACAGTGTGACAAGAAATATATTCAGGTGAAAAAATAAGAAAGCAAAATAGTTCAAGTATTATTATAGGTAATTCAATTGGAAACAAAAAATAAAATGCTTTACATTTCCCTGATATTAAGCAAGGTAATATCCTGCTTCTACCACACATTTCCAATGCAATATTATCAACAAAAACATTTCCCATAAATAAATTTAGTTCTGTTTCCGTAGTTAATATATGGAAAAAGTCAATGTTCAAATAAAAATTGAAGAATAGTTCTATTAATATCATTTTTGCCTGAATCATTGCATTTGAGTGTTTCTAACATGTCATATTTCAATAAAAGTATCCCCACATATAAAGAGACTTTTTTCATGTTGCTACTGTTTATGGTATAACCGCCCTAGAGTTTCCTCTGACTCATTTTCCACCTCCTAAAATATCAGATAATGTGCCTCTGCCTTTACCTATTGCTTCCAGTGAGAGGTTTTCTCCTTCCTAAACACCTGTGGACAGGACAAAATTTCATAAGCCTACTCCTAACTATTCTGTCACTAATGAAAAGAGAACACACTAAAAAAAGAAAGTAAGAGAGAGAGAGAGAATACTTTTTAGAGCTTTTCTTAGCTTTGATGTTTTATTTTGTTTATTTTACTACTAGGAAGAAAAATGCAAAACATCCAGACAGTAAAAAGGCTTCCTGTGTGACTCTTAACTCTTCTCTTTATTTTTCACCTAGGTCTTATACCAGCAGTGCACAAGGAACCAAACTGAAATCCTTCTACTCAGAGAAAAACCCTATTTAGGTCCTTGGGACATTTTCTTAAAGAGAAGCAAGTCAGAGCAAAGCCAGGGGAGGACATGGGTGAGTCTCAGGTGCTGCCTGGAGACCTAAGTCTTCGGAGCAAAGTGGCAGAGAGATGGAGAAGCGGTACTGAGATGCTGATCTCTCCCCCCTCTTCCTTTCCCTCTTGCTGCCAGCTCTCACTGTGGAAGTAAGCCAGAATGATAGTAAGGTGTAGGGTTCTGGGAGGAGTAGCAAACTGCAGTCAGTGGTGGAGGAAGGTGGGAGGAGACCTTCTTGAGGGTTTGGGCAGTGGATATAAAGAAATGTCTTTAGCCAGAAAGCAGTAGCACCATCTTTTTTTTTTTTTTTTTATTCTTTGCCCCAGAGGTACAGGTCTGTGAATCATCTGGCTTACATCTTTCACAGCATTTACCAATGCACAAACCCTCCCCAATGTCTATAACCCATCCACCCTATCCCTACTCTCCCACCCCCCAGTAACACCATCTTTTAAAGTACATCATATTTGGAATATAAGGAGAGCATAATAAAAATGATGTATTCTTGAACTTTAATTTTTGTGATTTCTTTGAAAATAGGTAAATTGGTCCTGTTTTTATTAATATATTTGGATTGAGCACTTTTCAAGTACATTCTCATTCCCCAAATCACCCCCAGACTATTGAAATTACAAGCAAGTTTAGGGAGAGGTCCCAAACCAAGTATGTAAAAGCCAACGATATGTCTGTTTCATAGTTGAGGCATTTTGAATGAAATGAAATATACTTGGTTATATTGTGTAATAAAAGGGGGTATGCAGAGATCTGCCCCTTTCTCTTTCCATGTGTCAGTTGTTCTAAAATTCCACCACAGGAAAATAAATACTTAGTTTAATAGTTTTTATTTTACAAAAATGAAATGAAGTGATTGCACTGGTATATTCTTTTAGCTTAATATTTTTTTTGAAATATGATAAGGTAAACTCCCCTCCTTGCATTTTTTTAGAATTGTATTAGCTATTTTTGGACTTTTATTCTTCAATATGAATTGCAATGGAGTTTATCATATTCCATGAAAAATCTAGTTGTGATATTGCTTGTAAGCATATTGACACTGTAGATTAATTTTGAGAGAATTGCATTTGTCAAAATTGCATTTGACCCACTGGAGTTGGTCCTTCCATCCCCTTGCTCCACTTATTAAGGTCTTTTTTTTATGTCTTTCCTTGCACTTTGGTAATTTTCCCTTTTTTAGTGAATGAGTGCTTTATATTTATATCACTAAAGAAAATACTCAGTTACAACCAGATATTTGACTAATACAAACTAGTGATAGGTATTTAAAACATTCTTCAATCGATTCTCATGATATTTATATATACATTTTAAAGTTTTCCTATACTACATGTATGTTTCTTTTTGTGCTAGAATGTCTTTGTTCAGTTGAGTTCTTTGGAATTAAAAATAAGGATGAAAATATTATTTATCTGAGCTAGTCAATTCCTATTTCAGCCACTTATACATAAGTATATTTAAAGCAAAAGTGGAGGCAATCGTACTATATATATATTCTTTTGAAACTCATTTTTTCCCTTTGCAGTACTCTCTGGGCTTTTTCCATTGTCATTACATATTCTATAAGATCATTTTAAAGGTTGCCTGATATTCAATTATAAGTACTTTGATACATGGAACATTTTTGGTCTTTACATGTCCTACATTCAAATACAAACACTTGCTGGCATAGAAACATCTTAGATCATTATCAATACACATCTTATCCGGAATTAAGTTTTCAGATTCTTTCCGATAATTATAGCTGGCTGAGAGTAATTCCTAGGGAATGCTATTTAAGGTAGATATTTGGGCAAAGACAGGATTTGGGCAGTGGCTACCTTACAGGAATCGAGAGAGCGTGGGCAGAGAAGGTGAGGAGAGGGTGCCAAATAACTTCATGATCCACTCAAGGACCCACTTTGGATGGAGAGATCATAGGTAGCTAAGCAATAGAGCTGAGTAACGTTTAGGGCAGAGAGAACACAGTCACTCCTGTTTCTGAATCTCTATTCCTAGGCTTTGTGAAAACTTGAGATGGTGTTAATGTCTAAAGTGTTCTGAAACTCTTCTCTGGTCTCTCAGTTAAACAATATGGGCTCGCTTCTGGGTTAGACACATTCATCCAACTCACTGCCCTCTTCCTTGCATTCTTGTCTAGGAGGAGGATGTGGAGAGAGTCACAGAAGGCGTTGCAAAGGGCACAATTGTTGACTCTGAATGGACTTGGTAACTAGTGTGATCCAAGTGATAAGGCAAAGAGGAACCAAGAAAATCCTTCAGCTCCTTACCTGTTTTGGTCTGTTTAAACTGACTTTCTATTAATTCTAATACCAATCTTATAAAACAGTTAAACAGATCACCAGGGTGCCTGGGTGGCTCAGAGGGTTAAAGCCTCTGCCTTCGGCTCAGGTCATGATCTCAGGGTCCTGGGATCGAGGCCCACATTGGGCGTTCCGCTCAGTGGAAAGCCTGCTTCCCCCCGCCCCCCTTTTTCTGCCTGCCTCTCTGCCTACTTGTGATCTCTATCTCTGTGTCAAATAAATAAAATCTTTTAAAAAAATAATAAATAAAAAAATAATAAACAGGGCGCCTGGGTGGCTCAGTGGGTTAAAGCCACTGCCTTCGGCTCAGGTCATGATCCCGGGGTCCTGGGATCGAGGCCCACATCGGGCTCTCTGCTCAGCAGGGAGCCTGCTTCCTCCTCTCTCCTCTCTCTCTGCCTGCCTCTCTGCCTACTTGTAATCTCTCTCTCTGTGTCAAATGAATAAATAAAATCTTTAAAAAATAATAATAATAATAATAAACAGACCACCAGATGCACACATCAAAGTGTTTATCAATGCTACTTCCCTCATCTTTCCTGTTCTACCACTGTCAACTGCACCCCCCACCCCATCGCCATTAACACTCATGGCTTAGTCATTCTTCACGGTCCAGATTAACCTCTTGCTTCTTTAGAAAACTTTCCTGACATCTACTTACAAAAAATCTCCCAAGTTCAAATTTCCATTTTACCCACTAACTGTGTGCTGCCGAATAATAATCATAACAACATGTAATTGAATACTAACTTAATCTCTAGTGGTTTGTACTAAACAACTTGACATTTAATCTGTCACTTAGGTATTTTGTAAATTCTTTTGTTGCAAGATACAAAAGAAACAGGCTTCTCTTGTGTTTCCACATGGTCTAGAATAGGTATGTATAAGTCAATGGTTATTGTGCTGCTACTCTGTGTCCAGGATGAAATTTCAGATTATTCATCAATACCTAATTTTTAATTTCCTCTACTTTTTAAGGGTCTGGGCACAGAGCTACACTCCATTTTTCAAGCTTCTTGCATTTGGGTGGGGCTCTGTGAGTAAGTTTTGGCCTTGAAAATGATATACGCCATCTCCAGATATATGCCATTTCCAAACAACTATATATGTATATGTGCGTTTGTGTATATATGGAGACATATACAAATTTCCCATGCACACACACAATCCCTCATTCTCTCTTCTCTTGTTGTAGCAATCTTGGAGGTCACTTAAAGGTGATTACTTCAAGAACTGGATCCCTAAGTCACCACCTAAAGGAGGCCCACCCTGAAATGTCATCTGAGCTTCGCCAACTGAGCAACATCTGCATTGGATTTTTTGTGGGTAAGAAACAAACTTATTTTGCAAAGCCCCTGAGATTTTGGAGTTGTTTGATACAGCTGTTAGCATCAGCTAACTCAGAGATGTTATTTTACTCAGAGATGTGACACAAAAATTATATAAGGCTCTATACTTGAGCAGCCCAAAGTCTAAGTACATAGTTGGTTTTTTAAAGAAAACATGTATTTTAAGGTTCCATGTTTCCAAATTCTAATTTGCCATTCTTGTAACCTGAGTAATTCTCAAAATTAAAAATGGCATAAATCAATAACCTCTTTATTTTTGTTGGCAAAAACCCTGTATGGCAACAACTTTGTTTTCTGCATGTCAGTCAGAACTATATGGTACAGGTAGTGATCACGGCTTATTAAAGTTTCTCAGTGGAAATGCTTGTTCTTATTTGGTAAATATGACTCAATTTTGCCTTAAGGAACCAAGTGAACTTTCCACTGCTACTAACACTTATATGACTGTCCATGTGTGCATACATAGCGTGTTGTGAAAATAAAATAGATGATACAGCAGAGCACACATCTTAATGATGATTTTCCTATTCTGTTAACTGTCTATTTATATTAAGTAAGAAGCAGAAAATGATTTAACATATGAAAATATTAAGTATTGTTAGTATGAAGCAATGTTCTCAAGTCAAAATTTTTGAGTGTATCTTCTATGCTTTCATCTTTAAAAGGCTTAAAATCCATTTGAAATTGGCTCTTTTATTTCTATCAGCTTAGTGGTAAAGAGGGCAGCGTCCACAAATTAATTTGTCCTTGACAATTGGTAAGAAAGTGAAGCAGGGGTGTTTGAGATGCAGCACATACCTGCTATACACTAGCACACAGCTGTCATGGGTCTTTCTCTGGGAAAAAAAGACCAAGATTATGATCATAACCTTGAATTATCATTACCTGTGGTATTGGTGGCTTATCACCTGTAAGAACACTTGTGAGTTTTAGGTTGAAATAATTCTTTCATTTATCAAGAATCAGGGAAGCATAATTTTACTTTCTTCTATCAGAGAAGGCTAACATATTCTTTTTTATGTGATCTTCAAGCATGCAGTGCATTAAGTCTTTATATCATGATAATATTTCCATTTCACAGGGTTAGCTATAACAGTGTAGTTTAATCATCTGTGAGTTTATCATTTTATTTTGTGTCAATTGTCAGCCACATGAATAAAGAAGTATCTTTTATAATGATTCTGGTTTTAATGGCTTTTTTAATTCATATTTCCTTCCTTGGTTTTTCTACCTGTCCTTTATTAACATTTATAGTCTTTTTCCTCATTTTCATGTTTGAATATCTTTCAATATGTTCTATAGTTGTAAACCTATTATATGTGTATATGTGTGTGTATAGATACACAAATGTTTGTGTGTATAAAACTTTTCATTGCTATGGTTTTATTTCTCCTATATATTCTTCCATTTCATAAATATTTCAGTGTCTTTTATTTGCCTATTAACATGCCTACTAATGCCTATTAGTATCCTGTTAATATTGATTATCCAAAGATGAGCAATACTGACTTGCCCTGATTTTATAGGGCTTACCGTCCAAAGAGGGAGACAATCATTAAAAAATAATTATGCAAATATATGCAAGTGCGTTATATAATGCTTTAATTGCATCTCAGCGAAGCATTTGAGTTGATCTAACCAGGGAGATCACAGAAGAGCTTCCCTGAGGATAAGTATGAGGTAAGATATTGGAAGAAAGGAGAAAGCATTTCAGAAAGCTAGAGCAGTAAGTGTGAAGGTCCTATTGTAGGACCCACAAGGTACACTGGAATTGCTGAAAGAAGGCCACTCTGACTGGAGTATAGAGACCAAAAAAGGGAATCATAATGTGTGTTGATACTGGAAAGGTCAGCTGGAGCCAGACCAGGCGGGAGACTATAGACTGCATTAGGAAACTTAGTCTTTATCTTAAAAGCCTTAGTAAGCCATCCGTAGTTTTAAGAGGGGAAGTGGTATGATCAAGATTTCTTTAGAAAGAAAGTATTTCTGAAGAGGCTGAGAGGAGGGGGCAGATACAAAGGAGCCATCTCCCCCTCCATATCTCTACTCATCTCTTGAAGCAGGCTATAATCATCTCACAGATACAAATAAAAATCTTTATTTTGTTCTGGCCTCACATATCCTCCAGGCATCTCATAAATGAAAACCTAACTGATTATCAGGCCCCCAGCTGGTATCCGAGTAATTGGGAGCCATCTTAAGTCTGTAGGGAGTAGCACATCCCATGAACTGGACAATGGTGAGTTTTCCCACAAGAGCTACGGATCATTGACTGAAAGTCAATGCGAGGCTGCCCTCATGCTTGGGAGCAGCTGCATTAGCAGGGCTTCTTTCCCAAGCTTTCTTTGGGTATTTCATACTCTGCTGACCTGATGGAAATGAAGTTCATAATTTCAGCTGTGGTCACTAACCCCCTGCTTCGTGTTTTTACTTAGCATTAACATGTCATTCGTGTTTTACTCTAAAGATAGGCTTTGAGCCGGGACTTCAGAGCAATGGGGACCAAGTGTTAAAAGGGCAAAATGGATGGCAATTGCAATGACAAAGCTGTCCTGGTCACCTGGTAAAAAAGAAAATATAATCTCTAAACAATACAGATGGCACTAGGGTTTGTATTATGGGAAAGTGAGGACGTGCTATTTCCTAGGAGGAAAAGTGGTTATGATAGCTGAGAACTGTCACCATATCCTATAGCTATTGAATACTTTAGGCCAAGGAAGGAAAACATGAAAATGTTCAGGAGATCTCTAGGTTCATCTTCCACTTGAGTACAAAATGTGGATTTAGTGTGAAATTGTCAACATCAGTTGAATTCATCAAACATTTGTGATCAGTCACTGTATTAATCAGTCTCATTCCTGCCCAAATGATCTTTCTAACATTATCTCCCTCACTGTGTTCTAGTTACTGTCATCAAATGGCTTAAATCAATGCAAACTCATAGTCCATGGTTTGTCCAGTCTGTTCCCTTTGTACTCTCCTAAGCTTTCTTCCTATTCTAGCCTTTCCTTCCTTCCTCTGGCTAAGTCCACCATCTCCACAGAGACTCCCATGATGGTGGTTGCTCAAAGAGCATAGCCCCTCCTATGAACCCAGTAACCTGTATTCAGTAGTTGTGTACTCGTTACAGTACTTTTATTATTATTGAAGTCCTATATATTATTTGGTAGTAAATTTCAACTTCCCAACTCAGTGTAATCTCTTTGGTGTTGGACCCCTTGTGGAATCATATATTCACTATTGTCTAATGAACAACATTTAAGATCTCTTGTTCTGAGAGGGATCATAATAATCTTTTTGCTCTCATTGGTTTCAGGAGTGGGAATTTCATATCAAATTTCATTATGGTTCTTTGTTAATTTTTACCGTCCTTTTCTTGAGTTGTATATTTGGGCACTAAATTTAATTTTCTAAATAAATGTTGCTTGTAGCTTAAATCTGCTATGCCTATGTTCTGTCATTTGTGTAATTTAAGTATCACCTTAGTTATATGTGGGTTCATGTATTTTTATATTTATATAATTTTATTTCAATAATTATGTGGGAAGAATGTGGAATTCTTCATTAAATTTATCTTTGATTGATAAAGAATCCCACATATTTATCTTGTCAATTAGGCTTTACTGGGTGTAAAATAATATGACTTCAAAATAACATGGATGTATCATATAGACCATCTTAAATGAGTAGTCATTAGATACATCCATAAAAGGATGAGGAATGAACAAAAAGAATTTAAAAAGAAAAATGTAGGGCACCTGGGTGGCTCAGGTGGTTGAGCGACTGCCTTCAGCTCAGGTCATGATCCTGGAGTCCCAGGATCAAGTCCCACATCTGGCTCCCTGCTCAGCAGAGGGTCTGCTTCTCCCTCTGACCTTCCCCCTCTCATGCTTGTTCTCTCCCACTCTCTCTCTCTCTCTCTCTCAAATAAATAAATAAAATCTTAAAAAAAAAAAAAGAAAAAGAAAAATGTAGCATGGTACCTCAATAGTTGTTAATGCTAAGAACTATTTTATCTTGATTATGTATCTTATTTTTCAAATAATAAAATAAGCTCTACTACCTCAGAGTCTTTCATATGAGGGATATATTATTTAAATATTATTTAATTTAACTTAAAAATTAACAATACAACAAATCAAGCATCATTCACTCTTAGCAAAACAAGTTTTATTTAGGTATAATGTAAAACCCAGACAATAATGCTTTTCCTCCACTACAAAAAAAGCTCTGTGTACACTTTTACATCAGAAAATACATTTGATGGATGATCAACCTCATTTTAAAAATATATTTATTTTTCTACAATGTGCTAAAAATAGTTTCAAAGCTAAAAAGCATGACAAATCGCATCTATTTCTTATTTGGAAAAAGGCTCTTGCATTATTGCATTTTTACACACTTGTCATCATTCAAAACTACTTTTCCTTCGAGGGAACAACACTTGTCTTTATCCATGTGTCGGCTGCTGGCAGAGCTGACATTTTATTTGTTGGCTGATTTCCCATATGCATTACGTTTGTGCACTGTTCCTTCTTTGAATGTTTAATAATCCACTGTATATTTTATTTGTGACCTTACTAAGAGCAGGTCCCTGTAGCATTGTTAGGATACAGAAAATGCCACTGAAAATAGTATAAAATACTGCCCTGGAAGACCTATTTTTATCCACAGAATTTAAATCACTTGATATAAATCTTGTTATTCTGAAATACAGAAGATGGTAAAATCTGAACTTTATTTTTTGATATTAAAAAATGCATCCTATACCAAAAAATAGTCACCTAAATTAGCATAATCCTGAGGCTATAGATTTAAAAGTAATTTGACTAGTTTTCTCAGAATGGGGTTAAGGCTGAGGGATAATTATAATTAAGATGGAAGACTGTCTCTAAACACTCACACATCAGATTGTGACCAGCACCTTCAGATGTTTTATCCTTCTGATAACACGCATCAGAGGAAGGAATATCTAGCAGACTGTTAACTACTCTCTCTGAAACTGACATTGGATATGGGAGTGTACTTGGCAGGGAAGGCTTGCTGTTTTTAAAATTAGCAGCCTGTGAAGTGAAAACTGAACTGTGTTATGTGATAGTAGACCAGGGTGGCATCCTACCATAATCTCAAACTTCTTTGGGACGAAATAGTATTTCTTGGCCTTGGTTTGTGTTTCTACAGAATGAAAGATTTAATTTATATTATTCTAAGATCTCCCTAGATCTTAGGCCTTTCCTTTGATTGTACAGGTGACTATATTTAGAGACAGTGATATATACCATCCATGATTACAGATTATCAGCCAAAATTTTCTAGTAGTGTTGAGCAGATTTTGTGACTTTTATTTGGCTTTTTTTGTTGTTGAAACCCGGGATGTTTGTAGATAGTACAAAGGACCAAGCATATCTCAGATGTTTGTAAGCTCTCAGGGGCTTTGAGATTAAGCTCTGAGACACATACCCAGATAGCAGGCCTCCCTCTTGAGACTAGAGTAATCACACCCATTGGAACTTTGACTCAGGCCTTCTATTACTCTTTTTGTTCACAAGTGGGAAAGAAAGAGCAGACTAACTAGAGCAACATACTTGTGAATCATATACAATATGTTATAAGCTTAAAAAAAAATCAAAGCTATCATCCTTGATATTCTAACATGAAAAGGACTTGACAAAATAACTTCAAATCTCTAGGCCTCAGTATCTTCATGTGTATGACATTGAATTACACATGTTGAAAAGACATACCAAAATCCCCTCCAACTTAATACTTTCCTTGGCTGGAGCACAGACTCTTCTAAGTCTTATAAAAATTAATAACCCTTAGACCTGGGTTTCCACAGGGTATGAATTACACAGAATAGGAGGACCACAGAGTCCAAGGAAGGAGTCAAAGTATGGTGGTTGTTAAGATTACAATAATCACTGCTACATATATTTGTCTGGCATGTCTGTTTTAAAGTGTTTACACATATCAGATAGCTCACTTGGTCATCCTCTTAACTCTAACATAATTACTACAAGTAATACGTTCCTTTTTTTTGCAGAATAGGAGAGTGAAATTCAGGAAAGCTATTTACTTAGAAAATAATGGCATGTTAGAATCAATATACTCACTTGATTTCTGCAGTGATCCTCACGTTTAACATCCATAGATGACATCTGGATAGCATGTCAAATTTGCAGATTTCTGGTCTCCACCTCTCATTAATAGGATTACATGAAGCCCAATATTCTCCACTTTTACCCAACCTGTCATGTGATTTTGATGCATACTATGAAAAATATTGCCCTATACCTTCCATGTGGGACAAATACTATTCTCTTTTTCTTCACTCTCAGCCTTAAAAATAGGCTACATTTCATGTGCTGATATCTTATATATATAAGTACTGCTTCTGAAAGAGCCTATCAGAGGTATGGTATTACTACCTCTTTTTATAATTCCTTTTCAGTTTTTCTGTTATAATACCAAACAAATCATTCTTTAGCTGGTTGATAACTCATAAAAATATATTACCTCTCACTGCATGGCAAAAAAAAAAAAGAAAGAAAGAAAGAAAGAAGGAAGGAAGGAAAGAAAGAAAAGAAATCTCAGCATAGCATTCAAGGCAAATCACCAATGCTTTTTCCAACTCTGTTTCTGTAATAGCTCCCTCAGATATGGTCATGTCTATTTCAGTGCCCCTCTGCTCCATGCTAGTGATGGCATGATGTCACGCTTGCTCATATTGAGATTATGCACAATAGGACTTTTAATACAGAGTTAACCAAGTGGATCACAGAATAAATCAGGCCTCATTGGGTTGTCCAAAACCATTTAAATACTGTGAACTGCATCAGAAGACGATCCATTTTACCTTCACCGTGAGTCTTGATCTTTTATAAGGAAGGAATTGAACAGTGTTAAATAAGCAGATTGTTCTGTTATTCATCAGTATCAAAAGGACTGGTTATAATTCTGAAAAGATTAAAATCCCCAAAGAATAAATTGGCCTTCCTTCTGAGCATATTTTGTCAAGGTGGATAATGCATTGACCCCATACAAATTGAACTCTCCAGGCAGTAGATGGTAAATGAAACACATAATAACTAAAATTGAAACACACACACACACACACACACACACACACACACACACACATAAATTAAAAAATCATTTGTGCAGAGAAACATTTTAGTACAGGGTTGAATATACAAAATAATGCTTACTGAACTTTATTGGAAATTAAATGGATTTTCCAGGATAATTCTAACCACATTTGATTTCTAGTGTTTGCATTGTCAGAAATTAACCCAAGCTAAAGTATGGAATGCCACTGTATGTTGAGTCTTGAAGCTTTACACTCTTCTCCCCCTCAGTTTGTGTTAGTTGTGCTTATTGGAAATCCAAGAAATGGATTTCACCCTCCTGAAAAGAATCCTTGCTCTCACCTCAAATAAGGTAAAGGAAAGCCAAAACGATTTAAAAGCAAAACGTTTCATGAGTTTTCTGTGTAACCCTAACAGCCTGAGGAAGTCAAGACAGGAGAAGAGCAAGACCACCCCACAACGTGGCAGCTCTCAAGGAAGGTTTTGAGATGCTGGAGCGGGGGTGCTGTCTTCATTGTGCACCCCTGGAGGCTAGAGTCCAGGCCCCAGGGTTTTGAAACACTTCAGAGCGTCTGCACCCCCTGCATGCTGCAGAAGCAAAGCTAGCAGTTATTAAGGGACTAGTTACAGGGCTCAGAACATAAGCTCCTCAGAAGAACCAGTGAGAAGAGAAGACTAGAGAAGTCTCCCCAGGTGTGCTTTGTGGAAAACCTGGGACCTGAGCCTGAAAGTGGTAGAGAGGAGCAGGAAAGCCTAATCATGAGTAAGGTTATATTTCCCACCAACGCAGCAGGATTGAGTCGTGGAATCCACTTAAATTAACTATGCAAACAAAAAGGGAGAACGTGTTGTTTCTTGCATCTCAGAGGTCACTGATTAAGATTTGCTTGTTTTTCAACACAGTGTTCCTTATACACTCTCTTTAATTCATGACTTAATGTATGTTTATATTATACATTTGTGACCAAGAATAAAAGCAATTTTAGACTTTGTGGCAGTCAAAATCATCAGAGTGGCCACTGTTCATTAACTGAATGAATTCATCACAATCATGCTATCTGATATTTAAAGACCACTGCACATACTCAGTATGAAGTAGAAGGCTTGCAGGTGGATTCCTTTTAAAATGAAAACTATTTTAATAGTTATTTTATTTATTATTAGTAGTGAACACTAAGATTGCAACCATTTTTGAGAACTGAACTTACAGTTTATGCTAAATTCTTAATTTTAGAATTCATAGAATTTAAGATGTCATTGGACCTTGTATTTTAATTATTTGTTTACATTCTTCCTATGCAGGTATTTCTGTTCTCTGCAACAAGCGTGCTAGTGCCTTAAGGACATATATGGTAACTTCTGCTACTGAATCCTTCTCAACATCCCATCCAGTATCATTTATTAAATATTTTATAACAATCTTTAGACTGTATTTATGTTTAAAATTAAAACTCCCAAGCTTAATTGAGAGATAATTGACATGTCACTTTATCTTCTTGGAAAGGCCATTTCAGCTCAATAGAATGATTTTTAAAATGAAGATAATGTTAGGGAGAATTTGCTCCTCTGAAATTACATGTCTCAGTTATTTATGCTCCATCTTTCTCAGATATAAGCAATGTTGAAGCTACTAAATATTTGCTGTATTTGTTCATCAATTAAGTCATTTTCTAAAAAGTTACCATCCGTTGAAGAAAAAGTGACTCTCATCTTTAAAAGCTATATTGTGTGAATGTTACAACAATTACATATTCTCTTTTATTTTCCCTGTACACTCATCTAAATGTCCATTCTCTTTAAGTCTTTTCTCTCTAGGAACTCTATCTCCAAATGATAACTCATAGAATAAAAAGTATGCCTTTCTGTAGTGTTAAGTGGTAAAAAATAGCCTTTAGTGTAGAGGGTTAGCCGGATCCTTCTGATGTTTTGACTTCCTTGTGAGGCTATACACACTGATACAACTTTCAGTGGTAGCAAGTTTTATTCTGTGTTCCTTTCTTATTACCACTAATGGACACCTTGGATGTCTGACCTGACTTAGATACTTACAGAGAGTGCTGATGGAAAGCTTATTATATGGTCCTACTCTCTTGGCTTTGATGTTCTGTAAACCATGTGTACGATTGCTTTTAGGGGAAAAGTTCAAACTCTCTGCCCTTTAGACATAAGTGAATTCTCTCTGAGACTCAGATTTTAGTCTTAAATCATGGAGTGTATAGGGGTATAAAGCAACTAAAGATTATTTCTAGATGTTGAAAATGGAAGCTATGTTTATAATTCATATTTAGCAGTACATTTGAGAATTGTTGCTCTTAAGATTTCAGTGAGAGTGTGTCATCCCTCTATCCTAGGGAGTTTGTTTGTTTGTTTTGTTTTTCTTTGTCTCTTTGAATCCCTTTTAATACAGGGACAGAAAAAATTTTATTAGTAAATACCATAAACCCATGATAATGTCATCTATTTCAGTATCTATCATCCTCAAATTATGACAAAATTTCTGTTGGGTCACTGAAAGTACGAGTTAACTCTCTTAAAAAGGAATTATAAGCAAGAAGATTTTGTCCTTAATAATGTATTTTTAAGTCAGTAATTTAGTGAAGGTTGCTTTTTTCTACAGAAACGATGCTGTGTATGGTAGTGAGGTTTTTAACCTAATCCACAAAAGTTGGCTCAATCATGCATAATATATCAAAAAGAAGCTTATATAACACATTTGTCATAATGGATATTCCTTCTTAGAAATAGTGAAGAAGAGAAATAATAGACTATGTACTTTTTTGTTGAGTACCAGGACAACTTTAGGACACATTTTTTAAAGAGGTAAAGATTGATTTTTCTACAACCATCTCTCTCCTGAATGGCAGGTACCTTGTATCCTTATTACTACTCCCTATCTCATATAAGCAGCAGGCACTATTAATAAATCCCAGAGCTTTTTCATGATGAACTCATATTTGCCTTCAGAATCCTCAGTATAGCGACCCAAGGTTTGATAATGCATTTATTTGTCAGACTATTAAACTGAATCTCAAAAAGGAATTATATGGCCCAACAGTAATGTTTGTGTTGAAAATACATCACAAGAAGTAAGAAGGTGAGACCCTAATGATGAATCACTGAAAATCAGTGACAGGAATGGGTAAACAACTTCAAGGATATTAACCTTCTGGGGGTGGGTCAGTTGTCTCATAACTATATATAAGGGATGACACTATGCAATTTATTATTTCTTCCCTTTAAGACAAAGTTAAATTCATCAGTAACAACATCACCTAGTTATTTTTAAATACTAATTAATATGACTAAAAATGCCATGGAGCAATACAATGTTACCGACTAAATAGTAGGATTTTTCTTGCTACAGAGCTTGTAAGATTCCTAGCATGGTGTTCAATACAGAATAGGCATTCAATATGCCTATTCCTTTTTTCCCTTGTCCTTCATTCAAATAATCTAATTCAAGTTCACTATGATTTCTTTTTCTTGAAAGATTGATTAAGGATATTACATAGGATGTTTCTGTTAATATAAAAAATGCAAGGCAGAAAAGTAATAGTAAGATATATGTGTATTTAGTAAGTATCCACTTAGAGAGGAGATGGTCTTCCTGCCCATCTGGCATCCAGAGCAACAGCCAAACCAATAAATACTGTTGTTACTTGAAAGGGTCACAGAGAGTTCAGGTATTCAGAGAGCCAATGTCCAAGCCATGTGCACAGGGTGGGTTATTCTCAGCAAAGCCTTTCATAGAAAATCTTAGCTTATAGCCACTGATAAGAAGGAACTTTATTTTAAGAGGATTAAGGTTAGAATTATTTGTTCATCATGATTGCCAGGATAGCAAAAACTTTCTCCCAGATCCTGGTAGATGAATCAGGAAACTCAGATCAAAAGAGCTGACTGCCAGGTTAGTGACCTCAAGGAGATGCTATCACAAACTCAATGCTTGTTGGAAAAAAAAATGGTCAAAAGATTGGGAGGAGTCATTTGAAAAACTAGTTGGTGTTGCACTGGTTACTGATAAGCAACTATTAATATATGGTTTTAGTCTGTGAATAGCTGCTCATTTCATTATTGTATTGTGATGAGCCCAAGATCTTGTAGGCCATCCACTGGGGATCACTTTAGGATACAGAAAAGAACTCCTAAAATCTGGATCAAGAAAACAAAAGGCTCTGGAGGCCTATGTGTATGCCAAGAATGTGGGCAGGTAGGATATTTGGGACCTAGGATACTTCTTCTAAGTCTAGAGGTCTCTCTACAAGGGGACAGAGGTCTGTTTCATTCACTTCTTGGTTCATTTCTTTCATATATTCCTTCAAGGAACCAACTATATACTAGGCACAGAGCTATGTGCTTTAAATGAATAATAAACATGATCTAATTGACACATTCTTTGACCTTATGACTTATAAAGCAGTAGAATAGACAGACATTAATTAAGTAATCACAAAATATATAATTGCTAACTGTGATAACTGATGTGAAGTGAAAACACAATGAACTCTAGTTTCACCACTGTTGGAATCAACTTTTCAGAAGAAGGAAACATACTCAGGGTATATGTTTACTGTGAAACATAAAATATAAAATTTTAGAACTGAAGGAGGTCTTGGAGTTCACCTAGGTTTTAAGGTTCATTATTTTGTCAATCTTAAGTCTTGAGGTAAAAAAGTAAAATGAATGGCCAGGGCTTCATTTTTCATTTTAGTTGGAACTTTTATTTTGAATGAGCAAGTTTGACAATCACACACAGCTCCATGAAGCAAATATTCCAAATTTTGGTGATCAGCTTCTACACACTTTTTAAACCACATATTCAAGAATATATTATAAAAGTATAGTAATAGTTTCTATGCAATGTTGAAGTATATGCTTATCAAGAAAATTTTAACTCAGAATCTCTGTAATGTATTAAATATCTGAATTAAAACTGAACCAACAAAATTGTATGCTTATGTATGATTTCTTTATATTTATAGAAACATTAAAAAACTGTTAAATTCCCTTTATATTGCTCTAATATTATAAACACCCAGTTGTGCTTATTTAAAATGTCCTACTGGAATAACTCTTAAATAGAAATATCTTAGAATAAGTTTGCTCAATTAGGGTGAAAAAAAAAAGAGAGAGATCAAAGTGTGAGAACATTATGAAAATATGTTTTCATGCTGTTTATAAATGCATCATTAGCATTAGCATTAAGCTATTGTTAACAAATAACTATTTTTGAATTAAATGAAACCAGTGACTGTGATTAGAAAATTCTTTTTGGAGTTAACCACACTGGAATTAAAAGAAAAGAGAAGTAGGGGCACCTGGGTGACTCAGTCGGTTAAGCATCCAACTCTTGAGTTGATTTCTGCTCAGGTCACAATCTCCATCCATTTCTACCCCTCTCTGCCCAACTGGTGCCCTTAGCATCATCCCAGCTGTCTTGCCCTCTGGACTCTGATCAGTTAACTAATAGAAGGCACTAGTAAGAGATTGGAGAGTTGAAAAAGTGAGAGGTTGAGGAATAGTATTCCCTATTCCTCTGCCTGGGCTCTGTGGTTCTAGCAGAGGGTACATCTCTTTCACGGGACTCTTCTTAGGATGTTATTCTTCCATAGCTCTGACTCCCACCAGGTCCTGAAAATTTCCTTTCCTCCCCCTTCCCCTTCAGGTGGTTATCATTTCCTTCTGTTTTGCTAGTTCCTGAATATCTCATATCACTTTCTGGTTACCCTACTGCTGCCCACACCTCTGTAAATATTTCCTTCATTAAATTATCTTCTACTGGACCTTCTGTCTCCTGCTGGTATCCTGACTGAAACTACTCTCTAAAACCCCTGTTACCATGATCCTCTTTATTCCATGAAAAGAAATACTTTAGTTTCTAGTAGTTAACATATAGATCAAATACTAAGGAACTGATATAACTTGCCTTTCAAAAATGAAAGAGAAAGATCATCATTTATATTTTGGTGATAGGAAAATTCTGATGGAATTTATATGAAAGTGGCTGTGAAAGCAAGAAGGTATCAAAAGGGAAACCTATGAAGGGAGTAAGCTACAAACAATCGCTTTCTATTCTATGGCTCCCCAAAGGATACCATCCATTTTTCTTTCAGAGAGGTAACAGATGTTAAAATTTGCCAGCTTTGTATCTATCCCCACCATTAGATGTCTTATTCATCATTTTATATTTGGGGTCTAACACAGATCTCAGCACATAATTGAACTCTTAAAAATGTGTATTGTATGAGTGAATGAGAAATGGTGACTAAATGTAAGCAGTACTTGCATGGGCATGTTCATAGTGGCATACTTCACAATAGCTGGATGGTGAAAACAGCCCAAATGTCTATTAACAGAAGGATGTGTAAACGAAGTTAGGTATAGACATACAATGGAATAGTATTCAGCCACAGAAAATCATGAAGTATTGACACATGCTACGAAATGGATGGACATTGAAAACATTATGCCAAGTGGAAGAAGTCAGACACAAAAGGTCACATATTATATGATGCCATTTAGAGGAAATTTCTAGGATAGGAAAACACATAGAAAGGAACCACAAATTGGTGGATGCTATATGCTGGGGGAAGGGAGAAATGGAGTAATTGCCTAAAGGTATGGAATTTTCTTTAAGGGTGATGAAAATGTTTTGGAACCAGGTAAAAGTCATGGAACATTGTGAATGTATTAAATGGTACAGCATTGTTCACTTTAAAATGGTTACTTTTATGTTGTGTGGATTTTATCTTGATTAAGAGAAAAAAACAGAACCTAGGGAAGACAGAATTCTTATGGGTAGAATCTGGAACCTCCTTCTGCCCATGGTGGGGAAAAATAGAAGGGAATCTTAACTCTCTAAGCTTCAGTACTAACTCTCTGAGCTCCTGTGGGTGCAGAGGCCATACTCTTATGATCATTTAACGCTAACACTGCTGTTAGGGATTTGTCTTCAGCTTCATCTCATTTACTAAGGAGTTTTACTTTTGACTTGCACATTCTGAAACACCTCTACCTAAATCTCTTTTCTGATACATCTTGGTTGTAACTATTTGTATTCCATGAATATTCTGGGGAAAAATCAATGTGCTCATTTTTCCCTTTGAAAATCCACTGTAATCTAATCCTTCCTGGGTAGTTATTACTGGGTTGCTAAGAGTAAATCCACAGCTACTTCTGGGAAATTTATTACACAAGTTTGCCTGCCAAAGCTAGACCTCTCAACAAAAGCATGCAAATGTGTTTAAAAACAAGCCACATCCTTTAGGTTTCTTATTATTTAAGAATAAGCAAGACTGTTTTGATGTTAAGAAAAATGAGGTTGAAAACCTTATAGACATTATTCCCCAGGAGTGTTCTATAATTTGATTCAAACACTAGCAAAAATTAACGTTTATAATGTCTTTTTTTTCAGAACTATTTATTCTCTGTTAGATTTTTTCTTTTCTTTTTTTTTTTAATTAAGATTCATCAGTAAGCATTGTGCTCTTTTTCTCATGTTGGGCACGCAGCTTTCTTAAATTAAACCATTGTCCTCTTTGGCATAATCATACAAAGTAGAGAGAGTTTATTTAACACCCTTTTAAAGCATCATTTAAGTGCCAGGTATAGTCCTTGACATATTTGGTACTAAAATGAATATCTTGATCCGGACTTCATGGCACTGTAGCCTAGTAAAAGAGCCAGACAAGTAAATAAGTGTACATTATGAAGGGCTCCATAATAGACGCTTTTATAGAACAAGGAGAAGATATAATAGAAATGCCTAACAATGAAGTGAGCAAAGAGGGTGGGGGTGGTTACAAGGTTTGTGGATAGGTAAGAGAGTGAGTACAAAAATACTTCAAAAACGTGATACCGTTTAACTGAGGCTTGAATTCCAGATAGTTTTCCAAGAAGATAAAAAGAAGAAAGGCATCCTAAATTTTTTAAAAAGCAGTGGCATGACAGAGCATCCCACATTCCAGGAACTGGATAGAGTTCAGTTAGATTAAAGCATAAAGTGTGTGGAACAGGGGTAAATAATGAAGCAGGAAAAGTTCATAAGGGTTTGCTCTTAGGAGCTTAGATGCCATAATGAAGAGTTTGGGCAGTATCATTAGATTTTATTTATTTATTTATTTATTTATTTATTTATTTATTTCACAGAGGGAGAGAGATCACAAGGAGGCAGAGAGGCAGGCAGAGAGAGAGAGGGGGAAGCAGGCTCCCCGCTGAGCAGGGAGCCCGATGCGGGCCTCGATCCCAGGACCCTGAGATCATGACCTGAGCCGAAGGCAGAGGCATTAACCCACTGAGCCACCCAGGCGCCCGGGCAGTATCATTAGGTAAAGAAAGGCCATCAAAAGATTTTAAACCCAGGAGTAAACAGTTTAGATTGGTATGTTTGAAAAAAAAAAATTAGTCTTGCAGAAACATGAATAGATGGAGGGAAACAAACGTGAATAGAGGGCTTTTGACAAACAAGGAGGCTCTAACAGTGGTGAAGGTTGAATAATGATAAAGGCTATACCTGAGGCACTAGTTGGAGGGACACAAAAGAGAAAAGTAAATTATTAATGTAAAGGTAGCAACAAGAATGGTGACTGGAAAGAGAAACAACCCTGTAGAAGTCATAGAAACTCCCAACTTTCTAATTTAGTTAATGTCATCACTATCCTTGAGGTTCCTCAAGACAGTGATTTTAAAGGTAAATCATATTTGTAGCAAAGGCAATGACAAGTTCATTTTTAGAGCTGGAGAGTATGGTCCAGTGGAATATTTAGATAGAATGATCTAGTAGGTTATTGGAGATATAGGTCTTTAGTTCAGGAAGAGTTTAGAGTTTGTTTTGTCCTTCCCCTCCACCCCTCTTCCAAACATGAGTCCATCTGAGTGTCAGCTTGACTGGATTTAGGGATTTAGAGTGTGTCAGCGCGGGGTGGTTCGTGAGAGAAACTCTGACTCTGGAGTATGGAGATCGTGGTTATCAAAGGGATTATGCCTAGGAATAAACAAATGAAATAAAAATGTCAAACTTGAAACCTATAGTCCAACCAAGACATCAAGCAAAAGTGATCCAATAGAGACTTTAAATCTAGGTACAAGCACAATGTGCCAAAGCCAGGATTCAGAATGGAGACGCAAGTTAAAGAGCTTCTCTGAGCCACTGAAGTATTGCCAATAGTTCTTATCAAACATAGTTAACAAGTGGAAACAGAGACTGAAATAGAATTAGCTCCCTTAACAGTAAATTTGGGATTTAATAGTATAAAGGATCTTAAACAGTAGATTTGGGATTTAATGGTATAAAATACTGCTAAAATGAAAGAATATAGTGAGAAATGTAGTGAGCCAATGACAAAATGCTAAAGAGTATGAATGCATAAGTGACTGTATAATTTTGGAGTCTCTGAAAATCAGATACCAATATGGGATTAGACATGCAAGAAATATATTGGGGGAAGTGCCTCTGTAGGTTAAATAAAGGTGGGAAGCAGTATTGGGTAGAAATAGTTTCAGACTAGAGGCTAGGCTTATGGGGATTTTCTGAGACAAAGCATACTGCTAGAAGAATGAGTCAAGTTCAGGACGCATAAAAGGGGTGCAGGGGAGTGAGGGCAGGGTAGAAGCGAGTGTGCAGAGGGACTCAGCTGGGCTATCAGCCAACCATTCACCCCACAACCAGGAGATCTGAGCAGTGCATTTTTTGTGCCTGGAACAATGACAGACCAGGGAATCAATAGGTTTATGAAAGAGTCAGAGATAAGAGGAAAATCAAGAGAAAGTGATGCACTCGAAAATGTGGGGAGAAGAATTTTAAGGAGAAAGACGTGGTCATTTAATCAGGATTTGAAATTCTGAAATGTATTTGATAAGTCTTTCTACTCTTTCACCAAGTTATATCAGATGGTATTCCTAATCCATAATATAAATTTTTACTTTGGTAACATAATATAATTTTAATATGATTTTTTTCTGTTGCCAGTAAAAATCTAACTAGAAAAATTTTTAATATGTTATTCTAAATAGAAGTAACACAATTTTCTCTTCTCTACACCAGATGTCTAAGTCACAGAACACTGGTTTTATAAGGGTTATGTTGCCAAAGAAATTTTCGGAAAGAGCTTTCTCTATCCCTCTCTTTTAAATTCATAACATATTAACATATTAGCATATATGATGGTCATTGGAGTGTGGCCACTTAGATCTCCTTTCAAGAGAACCTATGGTGTGGGTGCCTGGGTGGCTCACTGGGTTAAAGCCTCTGCCTTCAGCTCAGGTCATGATCTCAGGGTTCTGGGATTGAGCCCCACATCAGGCTCCCTGCTCAGTGGGGAGCCTGCTTCCTCCTCTCTCTCTGCCTGCCTCTCTGCCTACTTGTGATCTCTCTCTCTCTGTCAAATAAATAAATAAAATCTTAAAAAGAGAGAGAGAAAAAGAGAGAGAGAGAGAGAGAACCTATGGTAGCCAAGACAATAGACTGACAGCCTCCAGCTGCTGCAGCTTCAGATCCATACAGCATTCACATCAAAGTCATGCTACCCCCAGAGCTGTGCCCAGCCCATAGCAGGGCATGGCAAAAGTATTAAAGCTGGGCCATCGGGATGCAATGTAAGACTCCTCTGATGGATAATCTTTGCTCCAGAACCTCCCGATTATCTGATCAAGATGTTCTCTGAACTGTGCTATAGTCTGAAGCTCTTCCTACCCATCATCCTTCCTCCTCTCTCTTTTCGTAGGTGACAGGCCTCTATTGTTATATAAAGGCTCTTCTCACTTTTATCCCACTCTCTCCCATTTTAGTCTTTATGGTTTTGTTTTGTTTTACTGAAATTATCTCCTTTGTGCATTTAATCCCATCTTGGTGTCTGCTTCTCAAAAGCCTCAAACTAACACAGTACATTAAAATCTTTGAATCTGAGAAGTCTTTACAGTTAAGAAAATCACTTTAGGGCACCTGGGTGGCTCAGTTGGTTAAGCAGCTGCCTTCAGCTCAAGTCATGATCCCCGGGTCCTGGGATCCAGTTCCACATCAGGCTCAGTGGGGAGCCCGCTTTTCTCTCTGTCTACTGGTCCCCCTGCTTGTACTCTCTCTCTCTCTGTTAAATAAATAAATAAAATCTTAAAAAAAAAAAAGAAAAGAACTTTTTTTTTTAAATCAGTGAAATTTAGATTCTCCTGGCTGCCAAACTCTTTTCTCAAAGAATAACAATTTTCATATCATGGAAATAGTAGAGCGTGTTAAGTTTATCATTCTAATTGACTTAACTCTGTCTTAGGATTAATTTTATGGGCTGTAATCAACTTTCTTTTCTCAGCTTATATCTTTATCTCTTGATAGAGCTTTTCAATTATATTATCAAGTCTATACTGCATACCCTGCTATTTGTTGAACTTAGTGCTAATAAAATTATTACATAGCTTCTTGGTATCATTAAAAACCCAAATTCATTTTTACCTGATTTGTTGTTGTTGTTGTTGTTGTTTAAGAATATCACTTCTTATTGTCAGAAATAGATAATAATTCTGCAGTTTAAGCTTTTAGTTAGTGTGTAATTTCTCCTAAGTCTCAGGAATTTGCTTCAGATTTTGCTTTAGTCAAGTTGAACACCAATCATGCTTTTATACTTAGATACTGTTCTCAAGCTATGCACTAGTTACATGTTATCATCTATACAAATGATGTACTGTTCTATCCGGGACCAGAATCCTGATTGGGGTTATCCAAATATTAAATATTTAATTCTTATATATATATGTTATTAAGTTATTAAATAAGTTAATAATTAATTATTATTAAATAAGTTAATAGTTAACTTATTTAATAAATTAAATAAGTTATTAAGTTATATATACATATATATATACATATATATATCAGTTATTTGTATATTCAACAGCAAATCATTGCTGTATATACCAGACACACCACACAGTATTATTTGGAGAATTTCTATTAATCCTTACAGCAAGGGAAATAGGAGATATTTGTAGTGGACCCTGAGACGAAACACACAGATCCTTCTTTAAGACCAAAAGATGCACTCCTGTAGTTGCTCAAAGTGCAGTGAGCAAACAGCTCTCAGGCAGCAGTCCTCTCAAGTGCCTTGGCCAGAGTCATGGTCAAGGTGATGTTACCTTCCTGGGGCTGTCCACATCCAATGGTGAGCTGACATAGAGGCATATTATCCTGGCTTCTTCATAACAGCCTTGATATTCACAGATGTTATTTCAGATTTAAAAACCCATGTGGGGTTAAATAAGACCTTCTTTGATACTGCATACAGCCTAACATCTCTCTCAATCCAAGCCTGCTGCCTTCTCTCCCCTTATATAGATGATGATTCCAAAAGTGCACCTTTTTCCTACATACTCATTTGTATCTCAACCCACTTCTAAGGGACTCCTCTCAACAATCACCCCATGACAATCGACACTAAACATACAGGAACACAGAGATGGTGAAATTTTGGAGCCAAATCATCTACCACCCTTCTGGCAATGAGGATCCTATCACTGGTAGCAGGTAGAGCTCAGATAGCCCTTGGCATGGGTAGCCAAGTTAACAATTAAATATTTTTATTATTATTTAAAATAACTATTTTTAATAGTTATTAAATATTTTATTAGAGGTATACTTGGATAGACCAGTGGACACAAATTCACTGGCTAGTGTGATAGTTCAGGTATTTGAAAATANTAGGTAGAGCTCAGATAGCCCTTGGCATGGGTAGCCAAGTTAACAATTAAATATTTTTATTATTATTTAAAATAACTATTTTTAATAGTTATTAAATATTTTATTAGAGGTATACTTGGATAGACCAGTGGACACAAATTCACTGGCTAGTGTGATAGTTCAGGTATTTGAAAATATGAAGAAAATAGTAACTCTAAGAGCTATTGCTAACCTCAGTTAACCTTTGGAAAAGGTAAAAAAAGGCTGAGAGTGTAGGTGTGAAAGGGGCAATATCTACTCCGCAGCAGCTAAGGAGACTCTCACTTGCTGTAACTGGTGGGGAGAGAAAGCTAGGAGGAGACCAAGAACTTAAACATAAAAATATGAGAACACCAGGGCAAATCAAATTTTTGACTTAGGCAGTTCTGGTACTATGGTTGCAAAAGATGGGAATTTGACCCCTGGGATGGATACATCTGGGTTGGTGCACCTGAAAATCTGGAAACCTTAGATTTCCTCCCAAGATATCAAATATGCCTCCCCCTTAGAATCTGCACACAAACCCCTGCCATCCAGATCAACATAATGTAACTGGAGAAGTTATTAGTCTACATGATGGTTACTTTTATGTGTCAACTAGCTTGGATCACAGGGTACCAGATATTTGGCTAAGCATTATTTCTGGGTATGTCTGTGAGGGTGTTTCTGGATGAAATTAGCATATAAATCAGTAGAGAGTAAAAGCAGATTTCCCTTCCTGGTGTGGGTGGGCATTATCCAACCTGTTGAGGTTCTGAACAGAACAAAAAAAGCAGAGGAAAGGAGAATTCTCTCTCTCTCCGTCTCTCCCTCTCCTTCACCCCCTCGCCAGCTGATTAAGGTGGGACATCAATCTTCTGCCCTCTGACTAGAAATTACATTATCAGTTCTCCTGGTTCTCAGACCTGCTACTTGGACTGGAACTATACCACCAGCTTTACTGAGCTCCTGCATGTAGATGGCAGCTCATGGGATTTTTCAGGTTCCACAATCAAGAGAGTCAGTTCCTTATAATAAATCTCATTAATGGGGCACCTGGGTGGTTCAGTCAGTTAAGCGTCTGCCTTCAGCTCAGTCATGATCTCAGGGTCCTGGGATCAAGCCCTGCATCAGGCTCCCTGTTCAGCCAGAAGTCTGCTTCTCCCTCTCCCCCTCCCCCTCCCCCTGCTTGTGCTCTCTCTTTCTCTCTCTCTGTCTCTCAAATAAATAAAATCTTAAAAAAATATAAAATAAAAAAAATAAATCTCATTTACATGTATACTTGGTTCTGTTTGTCTGGAGAACCCTACCTAATGCACTCTGATAAGGAAAGAGAGGAACTATAACACTAAATGAGCTACATGTACCAGCAGGAACCAGAAAAGTATGCAAGGCACTGGACTCTGCCCTTGTAGAACTTATGTCTAAAGAAGGGAGGCAGATATGAGAAAGAATATATAATGATTAGATAAATGATATAGTAAGTTAGATAGTAACAAGTATTATGGAACAGAAAATGAGCATGGTAAGTGGGTTGAGAATGCAGCAGAAAGAATTACAATTTTAAATAGGGTGGTCAGAAAAAAAAAAGAGGGTGGTCAGTTTAGGCTCTGCTGAGGTTAGATTTAAACTAAGAGTCTAAGGAATTGAGGATTTTAGTACCATGTGAGTATCTGGGTCAAGAACACTACAATCAGGTGGAAAAGACGCTGAAAAAGTCCTAAGGTGAGAGAATGCCTGAAATGTTAAGGAAAGCAAGGAGGACTGAGAAAGAATGGCCAGAGAGATAGGAAGAGAGAGAAGACAGTGTTGTGAAGCCAAGAGAGAAAAGCACCTTAAAGAGGTTGGGAATGATCTGCTGTGTCAAATCCCACTGACTGCCCACGTGAAATGAAGACCAAGAATCGACCAGCAGATTTAGTGATACTTAAGTTCTTTTTTTTTTTAATATTTTATTTATTTATTTGACAGAGAGAGAGAGAGATTGAGCATGAGCAGGGGGAGAAAGAGGGAGAAGCAGGCTTCCTGACAAGCAGGAAGCCCAATGCAGGGCTTGATCTCATGACTCGAGATCATGACCTGAGCCAAAGACAGTCACTTAACAGACTGAGCCACCCAGGCACCCTGTGATACTTAAGTTCTTAATGATCTTGCAAGAGCAGAGTCTGAAGGCAAAACTTAACTAGGGTGTGTTGAAGAGTGGGGAAAAGTAAATTAACACAGCAGAGACAAATGCAAAGAATTTTGCTGCAACTGGTAATTGAGAATTATTAAAGTGCTGGGGGCAAGAGGAGCAGACAAAAGAGAATTTAAAATTTTGTTTGGGTTATTTTTAAGATTTATTTATTTATTTGAGAGAGAGAGAGAGCAGAGAGATTGGGGGGCAACAGCCTCCAGCCCCCACGGCTGGCTCTCAATGACTCTGAAATCACAACCTGAGCTGAAACCAAGAGTGGGGTGTTTAACTGACTGCACCACCCAACTGCCCAGGTTGGCTGTTTTTGTTTTTGTTTTTAAGATGAGAGAAACACCAGCCAGTTTCTTACCGTATGGAATAATATGATGGGGAAGGGAGAAAATTAATGATGTAAGAGAGAAAGGGAGAATTGCTGGAGCAGTAGTTTTGAGTAAGTGATTGAGAGAGTAGGCCTAACCCCCAAATAAAGAGGTTGGCTTTAGGAAAGAGCATGGAAAATCTGATAGCCAAGTTGTAATAACCTTGTTTATGACAGAATTTTGTAAAAATAGTTGTTTAATAGTAATGATAGTAATTAGAATCACCAACTGCATACCACAAGGTGGTGACTTGATTGTATTTATATTAATTTCTGTATAAGAAAGTGTGAAATTTGCTTCTGAGTTGACCTCATTAAGAAAGCAATGAGGAACTGTTTAAAGAACCATGGTAACAGAAATTCTTTGCAATGTATGGTATATTCTATAACAACTTCTATTCTTTTTTTTTTTTTTAATTATTTATTTGACAGAGAGACACAGCGAGAGAGGGAACACAAGCAGGGGCAGTGGGAGAGGGAGAAGCAGGCTTCCAGCTGAGCAGGGAGCCCGATGCGGAGCTCGATCCCAAGACCCTGGGATCATGACCTGACCCGAGGGCAGACACTTAAGGACTGAGCCACCCAGGCGCCCTAACACTTTTATTCTTGAAATGTCAGGTTCAACTAATTTTCTGTGTTTCATGTTATTATTAATCTTATACTTTTCATACAGTGATGGACATATGGTCACAGAAACTCCTCTCTCTGTGCTCATTAATATTCATTGGATTAATGAATTTTACTTAAAGCACAGGATCTGTAAAAATTATCTTCTAAAAGTTAATTTTTACCCAGTGGTTTCTAGAATCTCTTTTTTCATCCATGGCTGTACTTTATCTCACTGTCTTCTGCAGTATGTGATCTACCCCCACTGTAGCTACTTCAATAAATTAATATTAAAGTTAATGTTGGTTTCAGTTCTCATACTCAGCCATGCAAGAAGTGTAAAAAATATTACTCTCTTTATTTGCATAAAATCTACTAGAATTCAACATTAAGCTTCCATTCCATTGAACTACGAAGAGATTCCGATTTCAGTCCTACAAAGGATCTTTTCCTTTCTGGAGGCTTAAGTGATATTTTTTTTCTCCTCCTACCTTACCTCTTCCCCTCAAAAAAACCAAAAAACAGCCAGAGGATGATCTCCAATTGTCCTCTAGTAATACCAACATTATGCCCATCGTCCAATTACACAGGGATTTCTTCCAGTCCAATCTCTCTTTGCACAAGGATCTTTGTGGATATGGGAATGTAAAGTACACCTGTACATACCACACAGCCATTTTCCCTGAGATCTTATCTCTCTGAGGCATTGCCACAAAGTACCATCAACGGAAGGTTGAAGAAATCACCTGTTTTCCAGTGTTCAGGAGTCCCCTGTCCTCCAGGGCTCACTTCTCCAGACCTCCAACTTATTCTTCCTTCTTTCCTCCTCAGACTTTGATTTTACAAAATGTGGCAACAGGCCCATCTTGGTGCTTGTGTAGTTTCTCCTTACAACCTAAATACAATCCCCGAATTAAGAAGCAAATGAGGTTCCAGTGAGCTTCTTCGAATGAGATACAGAGGGAAAATACAGACAGCATAACTTAAAATTGTATTTCAAAGAAGTATCCTGCCACAAATTATGTTTTTCTCCATGGAAATATTAACTATTATATTGACTTTAAACTAAAGATAAATTCATTCCCTTTAGTCAAAAATATGGACAGTATTATACTTCCAAACAAACATTATTGAATTTCCCCTGTTCTTAGGATATTAGCACAAAAGCATTTTTATACCCGTTTCCTTCCCTGAAAAAGGAGACAGCTTATTCTGGAATTATCCTTTATTCAATCATTTCACTACTTATTTTTAATAGACCCCTACACTCTCCTTAAGGGTTTTTCTTATACATACTTTCCCTAAATTAACAGACTATCAGCACTATTAGCCATTTATTTATATCTATATCTACTTTACTTTGTCTAAGAAATAGTCTATGCCTAGGAACCCACAGATAAAGACTCTAAGGATCTAAACATCCTGCTCAACACGGATCTTCTCATTAATTCAGTAAGACTATTCTTTTAATCCCCTCATCCATGTTGACAAGTATATTGCAAAAAAATATTTTTACTACAAAAAATATAACTTACATTGAGCCATTGATTTATTATTTGAGCATAGTCTTCCATTCAATGAAAAAAATCATGAATTTAACTTCAATCATATCTGTGTAGCAAAAATTTAAATGTATACACATAAAATTGCACCTTTTGCTTCTTATTTTCCTAACTGGTTCTTAACATCAGTCTGGAAAAGAAATATACTTGACTACATAGATTTGGCTCAATAATACTATGCTTATGTTCAGATTAATTTGGAGTTTAAGAAATACAAATTTTATTTAAAAAAATGAATGCAAAATAATAAAATATTGTGCTTAAATAAACATTAAAATAAGTTACTTCATTACTGGGAAATATTTTGGTATACGGTAATTAGCTCTGTTTACACATCAGAGTAACCAACAATGTTATACCTAAAAATATAGGATTTTATTTCTGTTCCCTCAGCTCAATAGAGTTTTGAATGTGTGTTATTTAAACAATTTAAGAACCTAAAAATACGCTTATATTTTCTTTACAACTTAATTCTCATATAATGATCCTCTATAATTAAAAAAATAAATTCTCTTATTGGTTTTCTACACTGAAAAGTGGATGAACAAATAAAATCATTATTTGGATAATTAGAAAAATATGTGCCTTAAATGTATTTTATTTAAGCATTTTATTTATTTTTTTACATACTTTATTCATTTATTTGACAGAGAGAGAGCGATCACAAGTAGACAGAGAGGCAGGCAGAGAGAGAGGAGGAAACAGGCTCCCTGCTGAGCAGAGAGCCCAATGCGGGACTCGATCCCAGGACCCTGAGATCATGACCTGAGCCGAAGGTAGAGGCTTTAACTCACTGAGCCACCCAGTCACCCTTTATTTAAGCATTTTAAATCAAGAAATTTAAAGACTTTTTAAGTAAAAGATCCCATGTAGAATATAGACTAAAAGGAAAAAAAAGAAGGATTGAGTTTTTGAGTCATTGTTATTTTTCCAAGCGTAGTTTTTCAGTATCATTTTTCTTTAAAGTGTGTCTTTACTCTTTTAATGTACTCTTCAGTGTATAAACAAACGGTGGGTCATTCACATAATATTATCATGCTTTTATATGACCTCTGATGTCAAAGATCCGCTGTGGCTTTGGAATTCTAACTGGAATTAAGAAAACTTTGATTAAAAGAATGATGAAAAGTTGATTATTTTAAAGCTGACTTGCTTTAACAAGAAAAAATGCCCTGCACTTCCTAGAAGTCATTGTATTTTATCATGTTTGTATACGTATAAGTTGATGTCTTTCAATTAAATAAGGAGTATTGTCCTGCACATAAAACCCAGTGCATCGGAGTTTCCAACATGGCAGTCAGCCATCCCTCCCCTTTATTTTGTCTTGATTTAAGTCACTCTTTACGATATCTGTCTTTCTTCTCCATCCCAGCAAGTCCACTAGGCAGGGATAAGAAATTAGGCTTCTTTACATTTTACAAGTATCTAGCACAGGGACTTTCACCCAGCAGGCCCTCAGTAAATATGTATTTAGTGAGTGAGTAAAGTAGACTAAAGGGCAGAGTTGACTAAAGCTCAGTTTGTCCAGCTTCACTGTAGTAGTAATAGTCCTAGTATGAATAATTTTAGTACCAGCAACAGCAGTCTATGTAAGATCTGGGAAGTGGGGTGGGGAGGGTGAAGAATCTGACCTCCCACTTCACCCAGACTTCTATAGGATAAGAATACAGAACGCTGGACTTGCAATAAAACTTTGGTTTAGGGTGAAGAATATAAATGACAGATATATTGAATGTAAGTAATGACTGTGCATGTATGTATGGGCATGTAAGCCCTTGCAAATTTGAGGGCTTCCAAAGTCTACAAAGTCTAGCCTGATGTTTATTATTAATAAACAATGTTGTGTGATGAAATAGAAGGCACCATTTATACACTTGCATGGCTTTTGACTGGTTTTGATTGTGCTTGTTTTGGAACAGATTATAAAAAAGAAGACAGAAGGAGAAAATGGGAGCGTGGTGGGAGAGAGCACACGTGTCTGTAGATAAAGTGATATAAGCAATAGGAGAGATTAGAGCAAAGGAAATACTTTCCAAAGCAAGGGAGAAAAAATCATGATGGTTTTATAAGTATATAAACATATAGAAGTCAAATTTCATGCAAATATTTTAAAGTATATTGGATTGTTAATCATAGTATGCCAATAAAATATAACACAACAGATGTGCTTCTGGCAGATGTTAAAAAAATCTGTTACTCTGTAGAACCACATCCTCCCTAGTTATTGGTTAATTATATCTGTGCCTATTGATGGAAATCACAGACTCCAGCTTCCCCAGAGCTTCAATTATGGAGATTAGTTCAATCCATAGACAAGCTGAGCTCACTGCACGTGTGTGTACCCTCAGCACACACATGGATGTAATACACATGTTATTTTATAATTTGAGAGTTTTGTATATGTGTGGAATGACAAATTTTTCAAATTTGTAGCTAATTGTGAAAATATACCATTTCCTTCACATTAATTTTCAAACTATTTTCTTCTATTATTTGCCTTTCTTTCTTTTCATGTCCTTCCAAATATACTTTCATATTATTCTAACTTTGTTATAAAATTCAGGGAGAAGGATAAGAATGAGGCATAGAGGTCTGAATAACATCACCTTTCAGATTTGTAAGGTTACCCACCAGATTCTAATAATCCCTTTGTATATTTTTAAAAGTCAAAAGAAACTATTGTGTTATCTTGATTCTTCTTTTTTTGATGTGCCAATACATGTACATGTACTTTGAAAATTTCCCATGTCATTTTATGCTTCAGTTTTACATATTGCCTTTTTTAGGTTGTGAAGTTTAAAATGACATTAGTACATTTTATAGCATGGGCGCACAAAATCTCCTTGATCTGGAACTGAAATAAGTTGAGATGGAAATGACAGGACAGGCAGCTATATTTGGGGAATGTGCTTACTGCTTGAAGTGTTTCATAACTATCTCCAGCCTCTACACCAAAGACAATGTCATTTAAGACAGCTTTATGGAAATGCCACTTTCCTCCACAAACTTTTACTATTTCACTTCATGTCATCATATATTCATGACAGACTTGTTATTAAAAATAGTCTGACTCCATATGAGTACCAATCATGGTTGGAATGTTTTACCAAGTCATTTCTTTTTTAATTACAAGTTTAGCTAAAGTCTAGTTTTAAACTTAGGATGATGGTATCTCTATCTGCAGTAGAAGGCATGTTTGTCCCCCATAAGAAGTAACTTTTATATTCATCACATTTGGTACCATTAACTGATCCCACATCTGTGCATGACTTTGTAGTCTCTCTATCTATTAAAGTGTATAGATCCATGAGAAGGACCTGAGAAGACATCAGATTAAAAGTGTTATGCCAGCATATTGACACCCTTTGTGCTGTCCCACAGTCAAAATTTTCAATACAAAGAATTTCATATATAGATTAAGTGTTTGCTGAGATTGGCTAAGGGTTCAACTCTTGGTTTTGGCTCAGGTCATGATCCCAGGGTTGTGAGATTGAGCATTGTGAGATGTGGGGCTCCACACTCAGTGCAGAGTCCACTTGAGATTTTCTCCCTCTTCATCTGTGTTCCTCCTCCCACTCACACATGTGCCCTCTCCCCCCCAAAAAATAAATAAAATCTTAAAAAAATAACTGTTTGCTGAGAAGTATTCAAATACTAGATCTCACCAAATATATAAAAATGAGAGACCCAGGAGAAAAATATGGTCTCAATGAATTAGAATAACTATTTTAAGTACTGATGACTACAGAAAATGATCCTAACAGTGGGCAGAGCATATAATATCCAAAGTATTTTGTTTTATGAGACCTCCAGAAAGGCAGGTATCTAATCATGCTATCATTTTCAACTCCAAAATTTGATTTTTTTTGTCATAGGATAGTGATAGGATATGAACTCTAATATATAAAACAAATTAAACTGAGAGGACTAGACCCAGAGCCCATCCTCTCTCATACTTGTTTACAAATGTTCACCCTAACTACCCGATGGGCAACTCTGCTAAACCAAAGGATCCTAAAGAACTACATTAGGACATTCTTTCCTAAAGATCTTTGTATTCGATGGCAAGATTAATGGTCTAAACAAAACCTACCCTTTTTTACACTGCTACAGGTGTGATAGCTACACCGAGAAACCTCTTAGAAATGGAACAGAAGAAAAAAGGAAACTTTGATGAATACTCAGAGAGAAATGAAGAGTAAAAAAAAATAAAAAGTAGAAAACTTGAAAATCTACCAACATCTGCCTAACCTGAGGGTTTGGCTGAAGACTGGAATGTCTAAGGAGTAGCTTGTTACAGATGTTTACTGGATGAGACACAAATATCACCACTTTCCCTAGGGTCTGTTCTTTTATCTATAAAGTCCTCATTAAGCTCTGCATTTTTATAAGAAAAAAAGGAAAACAACAATTAACATTTACCCAGCACTTACTCTGTGCCTGAAATTTTACCAAGTGTTTTACTTGAATTATCTAGAGTTTGTAACAGTCTCTGTGGTAAGAACACTGCTATTGTTTCCTCTTTGGAGAAGAAAAAATTGAGGAAAAAATAATAAAAAATTCTATTTAAACTGTCTAAAAATTTTAGACCCATTCTTCATGACTTGGAGATCCAAGACAATTATTCTGTTTTTCACATTTCTTCTATTAAATGCTTTCAACTAATACAAGGACATATTTTGTTGATATGTTTCTAATTCATTTCTGTTTGTTTGTTTGTTTATCAGAGAGAGAGAAGGGGAGCACAAGCAGAGGGAGAGGGAGAAGCAGGGTCCCCACTGATCAGGGAGCCAGATGTGTGGCTGGATCCCAGGACCCTGGGATCATGACCTGCACCAAAGACAGATGCTTAACCAACTGAGCCACTCAGGTGACCCTCATTTCTGTGTAATCGATGAGAATTTTTTAAAAAGTATTCATCAATTACACTCTCTTAGACATGTTAACTCTCATTCTCATTTTTAAGGAAGGGGATTTTTTGTTGTTGTTTGTTTATTTCTGTTTCTCTTATTCCTCACATCTTAAGAGAAAACCAGATTTAAACAGCAATAGATTGATTTTAGGTTTAAATCTGCCACGTTCTCTGTGAGTTTGAATTATATTCAGTTAGCAAAATCTCTCATTTCTTCTTTCCAAGTTTTCTTCAAAACCTAAAGTGTTAACAATAGATAGCTTAAAAGCTACCTAGATATAAGAATATATTTTAATAGTTTGGTCAAAAGATACAACATGTTTTATACTGTTGTATATTTTGAAATAAAATTCCTGAGATTCCAGTCTCCGTTTAATTACTTACTAGTGGCTAGATCATTTGAGATTTGTTTTTGTTTTTTTTAATATGGGTAATTGATGATAATAGTCCTTACTTTCCTGAATAGATGAGGCTTAGCTTAAAAAATGTCTTCAACTGACCTCCAGCATTAAAGTCTATAATTTTATAATGTCATAGAGTCAGTTTTTAAAAATGGACACAAAATAACCCAGTTCTAGTCAAAGACAATCTAGCTTTAAAACCACCTTATCCCCTCCCATACTCTCTTGCATTACACCTTTGGTACTTTTAATGATCTCTGACATTAGGAAAAGGGTAAGAAGACAGGAGTTCAGATTTAGGCTTTTACACTTGTTTAGAATGAAACATGAAGGCATAACATCTATGAACACAGAGGTCTATATCTGTAACACATGAATAATTATGCCTTCTCAGGAGATCGTGAAAATGAAGTACAAGAAAAGATAACTGCAATGTAAATGTAAGGTATTATGACCCCACTTGAAAAGACAAGTTGACCCACCAAGTTATTGAAATTCAGTCGAAATTTAATTTCTACTTTCCCTGGTATGGTTAATACTAAAATGCAGATTCTCTCCAATCATTGGCAGCTTGGAGCAGAGGGCTATTTTAGGCTTAAGTCACTTAGCTTGTAATTGCATAGGTACTGGCTGTGTGATGGCCAGGGAAGACCCCAAAAGCCATAGACTTATTATGTTGTTCATATTTCTTTGAAACTGATGAAGTTTTAACACAGGTAATGGAGAAACTGATTCTGTAAAACCTATCTGTTCCTTGCATTGAATAAGGGTCTTAGAAAATCCAATGTATCAATAGGTACTCTGCCTTAGGAGGGACTTAGCTATATAAAGTTCTAAAGTGTGATCATCTAATATTTAACAGATGCTCTTTTCCACTATTTACCAATAATGATCCAGGATAGGCTGGCTCGAAAGAGAACGTTTCATAATTTCGCTATAATTACAGTCTTCATTCTTCACTCAATATCCTACAAATAGGTGGTAGAGAAAAAAAATGACTTTAGTGATGAGTACTGTATAAAAATAAAAAAAGAAAGAAGCCAACACGAAATCCAGACAAAAATAATGCAAGCAAAAAGGAGTAAAGGAGAAAAGAAGAAAAAAAAAGCTAGACAAATACCAGAAATCTGTCGTCTGAAAACAGAGGAAAATGATCAAATGGTTAGCGATGAATTTTGAAAGCACTGTGGAAAAAATATCTCCTATAAAGCAAAAATAAAAATAAAAATGAGAAATTATTCAACTTGGGATTTTGCTCTCTAACAGAACTTGGGTACTATGGTCTCTGGTTTCTGTAATGTTTTTAACCTTAGCCCCAAGTGGGCAGAACTTGGACAAGGGAGGAAAAAAATTAAAATTATCACTGAAATGAAGAAAATATGAAGCTGCACAAGAGAGAGAAAAACATTGTAGGAAGAAAAAAGTAACATCAAAAATAGAGGATAAAAATTAGATGATATAAGAATTTTATTATTTTTTTAAGATGTATTTATTTGACAGAGAGACAGAGAGAGAACACAAGGAAGCAGAGAGGCAGGCAGAGGGAGAGAGAGAAGCAGGCTCTGCCGAGCAGGGAGCCCAATGCGGGGCTCCATCCCAGGACTCTGGAAACATGACCTGAGCTGAAGGCAACTGCTTAACCAACTGAGCCACCCAGGTGCCCCAAAATGCTTCTCCTGTCAATGTGTGTGTGTGTGTGTGTGTGTCTTTTTAAGATCTTATTTATTTATTTGACAGTGAGAGAGAGAGAAAGAGAGAGAAAGAGACCAAGAAGGGGGAGTGGCAGGCAGAATGAGAGGGAGAAGCAGGTCCCTGTTGAGCAGGGAACCCAGCACAGGGCTCCATTCCAGGACCCGGAGATCATGACCTGAACTGAAGGCAGACGCTTAACCAACTGAGCCACCCAGGTGCCCCAAGAATTTTAAAAAGGTATAAGGAAAATGAATAAAATAGAAGGCCAGCTGAAAAGATCCAATATATGGAAAATTTACATCTCTAAAGAAGTAAACAAAAGTAAGGGGACAGGGAAAAGCAGTAAAGGTGTAAATCAAGGAAACATTCTCAAGATAAAAGAAAACTTAATCAATGTACAAAAGGGTTGTACTACAGTCCTGAGAAAACTAACCAGAAATATCAACACAAAGACATCTTGCAGGAAAATTACAATACTCAAAAGACCAATGAAATATTTTGGTAGAAGCTACTAGACAAAAAAGCAAGTCACTTGGGGAAAGAAATAGTCTTGCTTCTGATTTCTCCACAGATACGTTCAACTTGTAAATACAGTGGAATAAAACCGATAAAATTTTCAAAGAAAAAAGAGGGACCTACGGATTTTATATTCCACTCATCCATTGTTATGTATACAGGAAGCAGATAAATAGTTTTGAATGTGCTGAGCTCAGAGTATATCCTTCCCATAAGTCCTCTTCAGTATTCTACCAGAAAACAAACTTCAGCCAACCAAGAGAAAAATTGAATAAACTATAATAAAACAACTGGTGCTGAACATTGCCTATATTTATCTGGAGACTAAGATTAAAAATAATATAGATATTAAAGTGCTCAGCATATTACATAATAATAAATCCTCTGATGGTGTAACTAACATGGGAGAAAATTTAGGGTGGGGAATGGAGGTAAATTAATTATGCTGATTTTCTTAATTTGAAGATCTGGAGGAGTGATCAAATATATTATTTAGAGATCAAAATAAATTAATAGAGATTTAAGAACATTTAAGTGTACAAAGGTAAACAAATATTTAGAAAAATATTTCACTAACACCAAATGGTGGGGGAAAGAATAGAAGAAAAGAAGAAATATGATAATTTTGTTTGTACTCATAAAGAGGAATTAATAGCTAAGGTCTCAAGAAAGAGGAGCTTAAAAGTATTTTTAAAAGATAACCACCGTAACAAAAAAGGCAAATCTTTTTTTTTTTAAGATTTTATTTATTTATTTGAGAGAAAAAGAGAGAACACAGCCAGGTGAATGGCAGAAGGAGAGGGAGAAGCAGACTCCCCGCTGAGCAGGGAGCCACACAGGGCTCAGTCCCACGTGACCTGAGCTGAAGGCAGATGCTTCACCAACTGAGCCACCCAGGCACCCCACAAAACTTCTTTATTAGAAATGTCCATGAATGTATTGTCTGCGTGAGTACATGTTCTTAAATATGCATACCATAACAAAAGAAATAGACCACAGGGTGGAAGAGTTTTATAGGCTTAAAAAGAGAACACACACACACACACACACACACACACACACACACAAATAGAATGAAATTAAGATCAAACCTATCCACTGTATCAATGACAGTAGATGAGCTAAACTGTTATATTAAAAATACTTTCATAATAAACAAAATCTTTAAAAAAAGCTTTCACATTTGATCTCAAAGCAAAATCCAACTCCATACTATGTAAGAGGTTCCTCCAAATAAACTAAATTACAGTGGCCAAAAATAAAACAAGTTACAATTTTGTCAGACAAAAAAAGAAGCAGAAGTTATGATTTGAATTTCTGCCAAGGTTGAATAAACATAAGGCATTAAATAAATTAAACATAATTTTTATATTAGAAAAATATATTATTTTTAATATATATTTTTATTTTATAATTTTTTATTAGGGTGGATATTGTGATAAAGGATGCAACTCACAATAAAGTCATGCACCAAATAATATACAAAATATTCGGTCACACAAGTAAATGATCAAATGCTGAAAATACTAAATGAAGTTTGAATGAAAATATCAGATGTTGATAAGGTACAATTAAAACAGCGTAGTTTTGCATTCCTGGATAAATTAGGAGCTGTGTGTACTGTATACATCAATGACTTTTTCGTTGAAAGTAACAGAATTGTACTTAAACAGGCTTACAGCAACATCTGTTAGAAAACACATAACCATGGCTGGACTGCAATGAAAGTAAGACAAAACCAGTATGCTGCCAGCGCTGGCTTGGCGGGGTGTCTGATTTTCCTTTCTCTGCAGGGAGAGCCTTCCACGAAGCAGGGAGCCCTGCTGTTGGCAATCTGAGAGACTCACAATTCCTCTGCAAGAGGAGAACTGAGTCACTCTTTTTGATACACTTTTAAAAACCATAAAAAAGTCTTCAAGAACGATTTTCAGTGGCCCAGGTTTTACCTAGGTACCCATCTCTGGGCCATCCTACTGAGGCCCATGTGAGTGTGGGCTGCCTACCTAAAGGAATCACTCTGAACAGAGAAGTGAAGAGTCCTAGAGTCAAAATTAGCCATCCCTGTTTGTCAATTTGAGTCTAGCAGTTCGAGCAGAAGGACAACCCCCTAAAGAAGGTAAGCGCTGTTCTGGGCAGACTAAAACAACAGTCTGACTGCAAAACTTTAATCTGCTTATCTATGGCAATATTTACTATAGCTCAAGATTGAAATAATTTAAATGTTTCACAAAAAGAAATGTTTAAAAAATAAGTATATCCATTCACTGTCAGTGACTCAAATAATGCTTATAGAGAGTTCATCCTAACAGGAGGAAGTGTTAAAAGTGAGTGAAATAGTTGTCATTATAACTTCTTAAAATTACTGAATTTGTGATATAGGAAAAGAAAGAATGCATGAAAAATCAGTGAAATACTTTCTGTGATATTTTTTCTTTTTTCTAAAACTCAATATTTTCTAAACTAAATATGTAATGCTCTTATGACAGAATAAATAATAAGCTTCTTTTATAGAAGAGAATATTGCATTTGCCAATTCTTCCTCTCCTCATATATTTGGGAGGGGACTTTTTTGGGGGGGTCATAATTAAACCATAGGCAAAAGTTTTTCACATAGGACTATCTAAGTTAAGAGTCATATTATCACAGCATATAGAAGATATGAGGATTGTAGGGAATCCTCTTCCCCAATTCATATTTCTATGATGAAATCTTTATGCAGGATTACAATTGTGTATGATGAGTATGACTCATTATGACTACAAACTACTTTGTTGAAGAATCCAAATAAGGTCAGAGGGGTGGGGAAGGGCACAAAAACTCAGAAAGCTATGAGATGGATGGAGAGTCCTTAAGTCCTCAAAAGGAAGGATCCTAGATAATCTGAATAGCTTCAGTAAGGAGGTAAGAAATAGAAATCGTGATATGCTTGGAAAATGGAGATTTAAGTGCAGTACGAATAGTGTGCAAGTGCCGTGAATTTAAACACTTTTCCTAGTGTGAAATCTCCCTGTTAAGTGATTCCCTGCTGTGACTTGTTTCCTTTACCTTTCTTGTTGCTGATTTAATGAGATAGTCTTGGAAGAGTGCGTGATACCTTTGCAGAATGAATGGCTAAGTACAAAAGCATCTTATGTGGGTATTTAATGTATTTATTGAAGAATTATTGCTGATTCTTGTAACTTTTTGTCATCTCCAGCTATAAAACCGTGTATCTGGCAATTTGCAGCGTTCTTCATTATGCTGTGTCCTCCTCCTCCTCCTCATCCTCCCCTTTCCCCACTCCTCCTTTTTTAACTTTCTGAAACAGCCCTAGCCTGGCACCAGCCCAAGAAGCAGGGAAGCACACAGGAGACTTCAGCTCTCAGGACAGGGATGACTTGGAGGAAACTCATGAGGTTGCTGGCTTTTTGGGTAGTGAGGTGAAGCAAGAATTTATTCTAAATTATTCTAGCCAGAACTCCAGCAACATAAGTCAAATCGTTAAAGGCGGGGTGGGGGTGGGGGGAATAAGCACTAATAAAGAAAGGAATCATAGAAGAATGTTTGACCCAGAGAGATAGCTAAAAAATCTCCAGTCATCCTTTTCTGTATTTTTCCCTAGTAAAATATATAATAACATAATAATAAACACAGTAACTACACATATACCCATATATTTGCCAATACATTATCATGTTGCATGTGTATTTGTATGTATATGCATGTTACGTGCATATGTGTAAAAGTCCTTCATAATGAAAAAAATGGCTAAGTACAAGAATTTATCATTTTGTATGCATAGAAAAATGGGGATATGTTTCTATTTTCTTAATCCCAAATACATGGGGAAACACTAACAACATGGAAATAAGCCTTCCCCCTCCTAATTCTCTGTGCTTATAGAACAATAAAAATTAGTCTTCTATCTGCTTCTTTGATAAATGTCTCTGGCCCTGTCCAGGAAGCAAGAATCAATACTCATTTTCAGAGGTATTATTTAAAGATTTGAGTAAAAGGAACTGAAAAAGGCACAGAAGTCACCTTTTCATCCTCTTTATGCACCCACTGCCCACATCTTCACTGTAAAAATTTGTCTTCATTTTTCTTAAAATATAACCTGCATATTAACTTTCCTGTGAATTCAAGCCCTTACATTTCCATTTACTTCATTCCACTAAGATTTATGTAACCACTCTACTTAAACTAAATGTTTTACAGGCTTATGAACTATTGATACACTCAATTATAGGATGGAGGAACTTAGAATCCAAAGTTACAACTCAGCCTCAAGGTCATCTAAGTTCCTTTTGGTATTTTATTTTGTGGTCCTTGATATTATGTGGGTCACACAGACATATACACATACATGCCACTTTAATTGTTTAAAAAAGAAAATACATTTTCTTAGGCTTTTGCAACAGCCTGACAAAGGAGAAACCACTACCTTTCTCTGGGATTTCTGCCATTATGAAACACATGAAACTCACAGAAAATTTTTAAAAATATATCTAGACAACTCTGGCTCTATTGGTCTAAGTCAAATATTCTGAAAGATCTTGGTAACTGAATTTTACTCTGAAGAAGAAAAATGAAATGTGTGTGTGTGTGTGTGTGTGTGTGTGTGTGTGTGTGTGTGTGTGTGTGTTTAAATAGAAGGAGAGAGAGGGTGGGAGAAGGGGCAGATGGAGAGTGAGAGAGAGAATCTTATGCAGGTTCCACACCCAGTGCAGAGCCTGATGCAGGGCTCAATCTCCCAACCCTGAGATCATGACCTGAGCTGAAATCAAGACTTGGACGCTTACCCAACTGAGCCAGCTAGGCACCCCTGTTAGATTTGCTTTTAAAATATCTGGTCTTCATCTGAAAATAATTTTGAATTACCACACTGGTTGTAAAGTGAAAGTTAGAGTACATGCCATTGATGGAGGAGGAAACAAGATGGTCAGGAGGGACATGCAGAGGTTTTATCCATCTTTTCTTTCCTTAAGGATTTTTTTTTCATGAGACACTGGGATTATAGCAATAAACAAAAAATCAAAAATTCAAATTTACATCCTAGTGAAAAGAGACCAACAGTAAATAAATAAAGAAGTATAACCTATGGTATATTAGATAGCAATAAACTCTGTGGAATAAAATAAGGCAGGACAGTGGTTAGTGTGTGATTTTAAACTGCATCTCAGGGCCAGCCTAAGTGCTACACTGGAGTTTGAATGAAGGCCTGAGGCAGTAAATGTGGACATCTGGAGTTCATGCTGGGTGAATGGCCACAGCAGTCGCTAACACTGTTGATGAGGTTATCTGTGTGCTAAGGGGCAACAAAGAAGCTAGTATCTATGGGGCAGGAGGAGAAAGACAAAGAATAGGGAATGAGGACAAACATGAAAAGTGAGGGGGAGGAAAGTGTATTGAGATCATAATGGTCTTAACGGAACATTCATAACTTTTTTGACTTTTACTCTGAAGGAGAGGGGAAGATACTGGAGTGCTCTGAGCAGAAGAGACATGATCTGATTTACATTTTAAAAGGAGCACTCTTGTTATGTTGTTAAGAATAGATTATAGGGACGCCTGGGTGGCTCAGTGGGTTAAAGCCTCTGCCTTTGGCTCAGGTCATGATCTCAGGGTCCTGGGATCGAGAGCCCTGCATCGGGCTCTCTGCTCAGCAGGGAGCCTGCTTCCTCCTCTCTCTCTCTCTCTCTCTCTCTCTCTCTCTCTCTCTGCCTCTCTGCCTACTTGTGATCTCTCTCTTTCTCTGTCAAATAAATAAATAAAATCTTAAAAAAAAAAAGAATAGACTGTAAGGGACAACAAGAGAATGAGGCAGCCTAGATCAGAAGATGCTACAATTACCTATGTAAGGGAAGAATATACTTGGAATTGAGATGACAACAGTTATGAGATTCTGGGTACATATACTTCTTTTAAGTTTTTATTTTAATCACCCAGTGCTTGTCACAAATGCACTTCCTTAATCCCCATCACTTATTTTACCCATCCCCCCCCCCACTTCCCCTCTGGTAACTATCAGTTTGTTCTCTATAGGTAAGAGTCTTTTTTCTTGGATTGTCTTTCTTTTTTCCCTTTGTTTGTTTGTTTTGTTTATTAAGTTCTATATATGAGTGAAATCATATGGTATTTCTCTTTCTCTAACTGACTTCTTTTGCTTAACATTATACTCTCTGGCTCCAACCATGTTGTTGCAAATAGCAGGATTTAATTCTTTTTTATGGCTGAATAATATTCCATTATATATGAGCCACCTCTTCTTTATCCACTCATAGACAACTTGGGCTGCTTCCATATCTTGGCTATTATAAATAATGCTGTTATAGACATAGGGGAGCATGTATCCCCTTGAATTCGTGTTTTTGAAATTTTTGGGTAAATACCCAGTAGTGCAATTGCTGGACTGAAGAATAGTTCTATTTTTAACTTTTTGAGGAATCTCCATACTGTTTTCCACAGTGGCTGCATCAATTTACATTCCCACCAACAGTGCATGAATGATCTTTTTTCTCCACATCCTTGCCAACACCTGTTGTTTCTTGTGTTGTTGATTTCAGCCATTCTGACAGGTGTGAGGTGAAATCTCATTGTAGTTTTGATTTGCATTTTCCTAATGGTCTTGGCCATCTGTTTGTCTTTGGAGAAATGTCTATTTATATCTTCTGCCCGCTTTTAATTGTATTTTTAGTTTTGGGGGGTGTTGAGTTTTATAAGTTTTTTATATAGTTGTGATACTAATCCTTTATCTGTAATGTCATTTGCAAATATCTTCTCCCATTCCAAAAGTTGTCTTGTAGCTTTGTTGATTTTTTCCTTCACTGTGTAGAAGGTTTTTATTTTGATGTAGTCCCAAAAGTTTACTTTTGCTTTTGTTTCCTTGCCTCAGGGAACCTATCTAGAAAAAAGTTGCTATGGTCAATGTCAGAGACATTATTGCCTATGCTCTCTTCTTGGATTTTTATGGCTTCAGATCTCACATGTAGGCCTTTAATCCATTTTGAATTTATTTTTGTGTATGGTGTAAAAAAGACATCCAGTTTCATTCTTTTGCATGTTGCTATCTAGTTTTCCCTTACGTCATTTGTTGAACAGACTTTTTCCCATTGGGTGTTCTTTTCTCCTTTGTCAAAGTTTAATTGACCATATACTTGTGGGGTTTTTTCTGGATTTTCTATTCTGTTCTATTTATCTATGTATCTATTTTTGTGCTAGTACATACTATTTTGATTATAATAGCTTTGAAGTATAACTTGAAGTCTGGAATTGTGATGCCTCCAGCTTTGCTTTTCTTTTTCAAGGTTGCTTTGGCTACTCTGGGTCTTTGTGGTTCCATACAATTTTAGAATTGTTTTTTCTAACTCTGTGAAAAATGCTGTTGGCATTTTGATAGGGATTGTATTATATGTGTTGATTGCTTTGGGTAGTACAGGCATTTTGACAATATTTATTCTTCTGATCCATGAGCATGGAATGCTTTTTTTTCCATTTCTTTATGTCATCTTCAGTTTCTTTATGTCATCTTCAGTTTCTTTCATCAGCGTTTTATAGTTTTCAGAGTACGGGTCTTTTACCTCTTCGGTCAGGTTTATTCTTAGGTATCTTATTTATTTATTTATTTGTGGGGTTTTTTTTGTTTTGTTTTGTTTTTGTTTTTGGTGTAATTGTGAATGGGATCATTTTCTTAATTCCTCGTTCTGCTGTTTCATTATTAGTGTATAGAAATGCAACAGATTTCTGTATATCAATTTCATATCCTGTGACTTTACTAGATTTGTTTCTCAGTTCTTGGAGTTTTTTGGTAGAGTCATTCAGGTTTTCTATATAGAGTATGTCATCTGCAAATAGTGAATAGTTTTATTTCTTCCTTACTGATATGGATGCCTTTTTTTTAATAAAGATTTTATTTATTTATTTGACACAGAGAGAGAGATCACAAGTAGGCAGAGAGGCAGGCAGAGAGAGGAGAGAGGAGGAAGCAGGCTCCCTGCCGAGCAGAGAGCCCGATATGGGCCTCGATCCCAGGACCGTGGAATCTTGACCTGAGCCGAAGGCAGAGGCTTTAACCCACTGAGCCACCCAGGCGCCCTTGATATGGATGCCTTTTATTTATTTTTATCATCTGATTGCTGTGACTAGGACTCCCAGTACTATGCTGAATTAAAGTGGTAAGAATGACCATCCTTATCTTGTTCCTGATCTGAGGGGAAAGGCTCTCAATTTTTCCCCATTTCAGATGATGTTAGCTGTGGGTTTTTCATACGTGGTCTTTATTGTGTTGAGGTATGTTTGATTCTGGATATATTTTGATGATCAGGCAAATAAAATATTTTGACTTTTTTATGTGGAGTGTGAAAGAAAGAGAATTCAAATATAGTTCAGGCTTCTTATAAGATTAACTGAAAAAAAATGACTCAAGTTTTTACTCTATTTATTGGAGAAATGAGATGTTATTACTGAAACTGAGAAAACTGAAGATAGCTGTTTTAGAAGTGAGGATGGGGAACATCCCAAATTTGATTTTGAATATGTTAAACCTAAAATGCCAATTGGACAGCAAGTGGAGACATACAGTTCTGGGGTTCAGATATAAGATCTAAGTTGAACCCAAAAATGTTGTGAACTATATATGGTATTTAAAGCCAAAGGAATAGGTGTAAATAAAGAAAAGAGGAGGTCAGAGGATTGAGTGCAGGATCATCCAAGGTTAAGAAGTCAGGGTCATAAAGGATGCAAGGAAGGAGGCTGAGAAGGAGCGGCCAATGAGGGAGAAATAAATCTAGGAGAATGTTGTATCACAGAAGCCCAGAGAGGAAAGTTTCTTGGAGAGTGAGAGGGTGATCTACCAATGTCGTAGTTAGGTCACACGGGGTAAGAACATAAAACAGACCATGGGATACAGCCCCATGCAGATCATCAGTGAGTTTGAGGAGTGCAAGTCAGGTGCAGTGATGGAGGCGAATGCTATTAGGATATGTTTAAGAGGAAATGGGGACATTCTACAGAATAACTGTCCAGCACTCTTCAAAAATGGTAAGATCATGAAAGACTGGGATAAACGTAGATTAAAGGAATATGATAAGTATATGCAAAAGGTAATGCTGGACCAAAATTTTTTAGTTTCTTTCACTATAAAGGACAACTGGTGAAATTTGAATCAAGTCTCTAGATTAGATCATAATAATTTTGTCAATATCATCTTCATAATTTTAATACTTGTACTGTGGTATGAAAAGAACATCTTTTGTAAAAAATACATGTTGAAGTATTTATGATTAAAAAGGTATCATATCAGAAACTTACTCTTCTTTTTTAAAGGTTTCATTTATTTATTTATTTGACAGAGAGAGAGAGAGAGAGAGCACGAGAAGGGAGAAGGTCAGAAGCAGACTTCCCACGGAGCTGGAAGCCCGATATGGGACTAGATCGCGGGACTAGATCCCGGGACTCCGGAATTATGACCTGAACCGAAGGCAGTTGCTTAACCAAATGAACCACCGAGGTGCTCCAGAAATTTACTCTTAAGTGGTTCAGAGAGAGGAAGAAAGAAAGTTAATGTGGTAAAATATTAATATTTGAGGAATATGAGTAGTGGGTATGAAGCACTGTTTGTCTTATTTTTGAAACTTTTCTGTAAGACTACAATTATTTCAAAATAAAAATAAACAGTTAAAATTTTAACAAATAAAAGGGAGAAAGTGGTAAGAAGAGGAGGAGACAGAAAACCAGAAGGCTGAAATGGGTACATCTCTTTTTCATTTTCATAACTTTCAAACAAGACTATTGTTTAATATGTTAAGCATTTTCTTAGGGAGTTCTAAAAAAAGTTGAGAAGAGAACAGAGGAGAGAAAATCATCACAGGAAGAAATCAAAAATATGCTAGAACTAATGGCATGTGTTCTGATTGATAGTACACAATAATTTCCAACACAATGAAAGTATTAGGCATATCATTTAAAAACTTCAGAACGCTGGTGACAGAAAGATTTAAATAGCTTTTCTAGTGGGGATGAAAATAGAATTTATATAAATTTTGAGAATCTGAACAAAGTTGGGGAACTTGGGTAGCTCAGTCCGTTAAGCCTCTGCGGTAAGCTTGGGTCATGATCCCAGGGTCCTGGGATAGAGTCCTATATTGGGCTCCTTGCCCAGTGGGGAGTCTGCTTCTCCCTCTCTCTCTGCTGCTCCCTTGCTTGTGCTTTCTCTTGCTCTCTCTCCAGCTCTGTCAAATAAATAAATAAAATCTTAAAAAAAAAAGAATATAAATAGTTAACTTTGTAACAGTAATGCTAGAAACTAGGACACATTGCTATGATTCCTTCAAAATTTTGAGGGGAAAATTAATTCAAGTTAGAATTCTAATCCCAGATAAATCATCAATTAAGTATAAAGATAAAATATTTTTGGGTATATAAGCTTGTTTTAAAAAGCACTTTCTATTTTGTTTTCAGGGAGTTACTGGAAGATGTGCTATATCAAAAGTAAAACACAGACCAAAAACAACAACAACAAAAAAGGAAAACATCCAATTCAAGAAATGAGGTGAACAGATCCACAGAAGATGGCATCCAGCAAAGGTCACACAATCTGAATTGAAATAGGTCAGAGGCGGGGCGCCTGGGTGGCTCAGTCAGTTGAGCGGCTGCCTTCTGCTCAGGTCATGATCCCAGGGTCCTGGGATCGAGTCTCACATCGGGCTCTCTGCTCAGTGAGGAGCCTGCTTCTCCCTCGCCCTCTGCCTGTCACTCTGCCTACTTGTGCTCTCCCTCTCGGTCAAATAAATAAATAAAATCTTAAAAAAAAAAAAAAGAAATAGGTCAGAGGGATACTGCAGATATTTCTTCAAGTGGAGATAGCTGATCAGGTACCTAAGGTAGGTGTTCAATTTGAGAGAATATTTAATGACTTGGGGCAAGTGTGAGTCCAAGTTAGTAACATTTACATTAAAACCTAAAAAGAAAAAGCATGACAATTATAAAAAGAAACATAGGATGTTTCATGGCTCAATTACAAATAGTATTTTATAAATACTAAATACTGACCTAATCCCAAATTATCACACAACTGTCTTCAAAGGATAGGAGTATTAAAGCTATGTATTTCTGTTGCCATGTATGAATTATACAAACTTATTATTTCTTCATAATTTATCCAATTTCTCTATAAAATGTTACCACAACCCTCATTTATTATATAGTTTTTGTGGGTCAGAAATCAGGGCACAAGTGAGCTGGGTGCTCTGCATGCTGTATTCTCATCTGGAGGCTTGACTGTGGAAGGATTCACATCTAAGCTCCTTCAGATTGTTCCCAGAATTAATTTTCCTATAGCTGCAGAGTTCATGGTAGATTAGTTCTTTAAATTTAACAACATACATAACAGAGAGAGAGAGAGAGAGAGAAGGATTAAGAGAGATTTGAGAGAGAGGGATGCTTCTCGTCACATACCTCTAAACCTTCTTTTAAGATTTTCCTGATTAGGTAAGGCCCATACAGGATAAATCTCCCTTTCAAATAACTTAAAGCCAACTGAATATGGAGCTTAATTACAAAAAAAGAAGAAAAAATCCCTGCACTTTTGCCATATAATGTAGCATAATCACAAGAGTGATATTCTATAAATTTTGTCATATTCAATTAATTAGAAGCAAATTATACATCCTTTCTAAACACAAACTCAAAAGAAAGAGGTCACACAAAAATGTGGAAACTAGGAGACAAGAGTCATGGATGCCGTGTTAGAATTTCTCTTTCACAGTAGTAATCCCCAAAACCAAAAACTCAGTAAATAGTAATATGTGTGCATGTGTGAGTGTGTTTCAATATGGAGGCAAAATCTAAAGAATCACCTAAACAGTTGCCACTTTAGAGTAGTACATGGGGCAGAGGTAATTTATTTTTAATTATCTAGCTCCTTAAACTATGTGCATGCACATGTTATTATATTTTAATTGGATTTTATTTTTATCAAATAATTGTAATATGGCTCTTGTTGTATAGAAGATGCTTAAAACTTTTCTTACATAATAAAAAGGAATGGAAGCAGAAAATTTGTGCTGGAAAGCAATTCCTGAGAAAAGATCTGGGAGTTTTTGTTGACTGTAAGCTAAAAATAAGTCAATAATGAGATATTGTTGCTATAAAAAAATCAAAAGCAATCTCAGGCTTCCATTCATAGAAATATGATGAATAAACAGGAAACATAATTGTCCTACATTATGCTGCATTGAAAGTTCCATAGTTGAAGTTGTGTTCATTTCTGGACTCTTAATTTAATTCTATTTTTCTACCGTTATAACATCATGGTTTATTTTTATTGTAGAATCAATATATAGTCTCTATGGAAAATTTTAGAAAATAGAAAAAAATGAAAAATCTGTAATATCAATACTTGAAAATGTATCATAAACATTTTGGTGCTGACCTTTTTAGCTTTTTTCTCTGCTTATATACATTTCAAGTACATGTCATTCTATGTGTGTAATTTGAATGCTGCTCTTCAACTTAATAGATTATTGTAGAATACTTCTGTTTTTGGCCAAAATGAAGAAACAAGGACTAAATATACTTTCATTTCTAAAACACCTAAAATCCAGACAATATACATGAAACAACAGTTTTCATGGTATAGATATCAGGCAAGAAGGAACAGTGACCCATGAGAGAAAGAAAACAAAAATGCAAGACCTCTGATTGCTTACCTTACTGGCTGGACAAAGCTCAAAGCCACAGGACAGGAAAGAGAAACCAAGGCAGAACCTGGCAGCTGTCTGAGCTGAAGTGGTGGTGCTGGGCAGCCAGTATAGCTGGATTTTGCAGGGCTGCATTCTAGAGAAGAGCTCTAGAAAAAAAGAAAGCTGCACAAAAGAGAGAACTCCAGTGATCTTCAGAGGGGCTCCTTCTAGAATATTCATTCAGGGGCACCTGGGTGGCTCAGTGGGTTAAAGCCTCTGCCTTCGGCTCAGGTCATGATCTCAGGGTCCTGGGATCGAGCCCCGCATCGAGCCCCGCATTGAGCCCTGCATCGGGCTCTCTGCTCTGCAGGGAGCCTGCTTCCTCCTCTCTCTCTGCCTGCCTCTCTGCCTACTTGTAATATCTCTCTGTGTGTCAAATAAATAAATAAAATCTTAAAAAAAATAGAATATTCATTCAGTTGACTACTGATCAGTGCTTGTGTGTAAGAAAGCTATTTGAGGTCAGGGAAAGAAAAACTTATGCCAACAAGTTTTACATGTTAAATGAAATGGACAAATTCCTTAAAAGACAGTAACGATCCAAGCTCATTATATAAGGAATAGATGTCTTAGAAGATAGTGCTTAGACATGTTAAATTTTTGGTTAAAAACCCTGTGGGCCACATTAAGCTCTAGGCCCAGATGGGTTTGCTAATGAATGTTGTCAAGCACTTAATGAATAATACAAAATCTACAATAATTCTTCTATTATATACAACAAAAAATCAAGAAAAGTTAATACATCCCAACTTATTTTATAAACCAGCGTTACATTAATAAGAAATGAAAACCAGAGACAAATATCTCCCATGAACACAGATGCAAAAATACCTTGCAAACGTTTAGTAAATCATGTCCAAAAAATATTAAAAAGAGTAATACCTCTTGATCAAAGGAATTAACTCAGGAATGTGGAGTTAAACATTCAAAATAAATCAATGTGATTTACCCTATTAACAAATTTTTAAAAAGAGAGACGAAGAAAATCCATATATTCATTTTAAGAGATTGGGCAAAAACCTCTTGACTCTGTCCAGCATTCATTAACGATAAAAGTTCTCAGCAAACTAGAACTAGAAGGGACTTCGTCAACCTAATAAAACACATCTATGAAAAATTGACAGCTAATATCATAATTAATGGTAAAAGACTATCTCCTGAAGATCAGGAAAAAGCCTAGAATTTCTGCTTTACCATTGCTACTTAATAGCATACTAGTGGTTCTAGCAATACAATAAAGAAGAGGAAGAAGAAGGAGGAATAAAAGCTATCCAGATTGGAAATGAGCAGGAAAAACTGTTTGTTGTTTTCTGACAATATGATTGTCAAAAAATTTTTAAAAACCTGCTAGAACTAATAAGTGAGTTCATCTAGGTTGTAAAACACAAAATCAATGCATTAAAATCAATTGTATTTCTATGTACTAGTAACAAATACTAGGAAAACAAAAAATGTACAAGACCTCTTAATTAAGCCCTACATTCATGATTTAGGTGATTGAATATTGTTGATGTCAAATGTTCTCAAATTAACAGAGTCAATGCAATCATGCAATCCTAATTCAAAATCTCAACAAGTTTGTTTTTTTTTTTTTTTTTTTTAGAAATCAATGAGCTGATTCTAAAATTTATATGGAAATTCAAAGGACCTAGAATAGCCAAAGTAACTTTGAAAAAGAAGGACAAAGTTTGAGGACTTAGAGAATGTCTCTTCTCAGCCTCATACAAGTTCAGGGCTGACATTTACACAAACCTGAGAGTGAGGGACTCCTTCAATTTTGTGCCTTAAATTTAGGTACCTTGCTTCACATAGGCATGTCCATAATTAAGACAGTGTGGTATTGACATCAATATCAACAAAGAGATGAAGGCAATATAATCATTGATACACAAATATACTAAGAGAACAGAAGAGAGAGTCCAGAAATAACCGTGCACTTATATGGTCAATTGATTTTCAACAGATGAAATGGTAATTTAGTGGACAATAGTCACTTCTTCAAAGATAAATAAGGACCAATAAGCACATGACAAGATAGTCAATATTATTATCCATCAGGGGAATCAAATCACAATGACATTATTACCTCTTGCCCACTAGGATAACTATAATCAGAGAAACAAGTGTTGGCAAAGATATGGAGAATTGGACCTCTTATATACTGCTGCTAAAAATGAAACAAATGCAGCCAGTGTATAAAAAAGTTAGACAGTTCCTCAAAAAATTAAATATAGAAATATTCAGAATTGACAGATCTGTAGAGACAAAAAGGAGAGGTCCAGAGGTAAGGGGGTTTTGTGGGAAATCTGCAGTGACTCAAAGGGGTACAAGGATTTTTGGGAGGTAATAAAATTGATTGTACCTGTATTAGTTTGCTAGAGCTTCTGTAACGAAGTACCACATACTGGGTGGCTTAAACACAAAACTTATTGTCTCACAAGTCTGAGGGCTAGAAATATAAGATCAAGATGACAGCAGATTTGGGTCCTTCTGTAAGGACAAGCTATTCCAGGCCCCTGTCCTTGTTTTGTAGATGGCCATGCTCTCCTTTGATCTCTTCACATTGCCTTCCTCTGTGCATCTCTCTGTGTTCAGAATTCCCCCTCTTATAAGGACATAAGTCATATCGGATTAACCACTCCCATTACTTGACTTTAACTTGATTATCTCTGCAAAGACCTTATTTCCAAAAGGGTCACATTCTGAGATATTGGGGGTTAGGACTCAGACATATGAATTGTGGCGGTGGGGCGGTGGGGAGCACAATTCAGCCCATAATAGTAGTGATGGTTGTATAACATTTAATATTTTTAAAACCATTCAATTTTACACTTCAAATGGATGAATTGTATGGTATGTGAATTATATCTCAATACATGTTATAAAAAAGAGAAAAAGAAAAATATAGAACAAACCTTAAAAGAAAAAAAAAACAGCAAAAGAGACAGCCAATTAAAAAAAAAGTCAAAATTTTAACAGATATCTCACCAAAGAAGATTTAATAATTACAGGTAAGCACATGAAAAATTCTCAGCATCATTAATCCTCAGGGAAACTCAAATCAAATTTATTGATACCATCTTATGCCAAGTAAAATTGCTAAACTTAAAAACTGACTGTACCAAGTCATAGCAAAGATAAAGAGCAACTGGGAATCTTATAGACCGCTTATCAGAGGTCAAAATTTTACAGCAACTTTGGAAAAAAGTTTGTCAGTTTCTTATGAAGTAGAACATATAATTCCATTCTTAAATATTATCCAATGTTTTATAATAGAGAATCTGGCTGGCCTTTGCCCCAGGCTTTTGGAAAAGACCCTCTAAATCTTTAGAATTTAATAGGAGTGACTGTGTTATTCATGATGGACCTCTGGGACCACACCCTTTGAGATTACACTAATGAGGTGACTCATTCTGGCTCCCTAGATGATTTCAGGATGGAGGCTAATTATGCCACAAAGATCAACTAAGTGATTAGAGCATTAGAGATTTAGATCCACATGATATCAGTCCAAACTGGTAACCTCCAGGGAGTGGAGGTAGGCCAAAGATTGAGTTCAACCCTGGAGCCAATGATTTAATCAATCATGCTTAAGTAATGAGCTCCCACTAAAAACTCTAGACACTTGAAGCTCAGATGTGTTTTCCAGGTTAGCGACAAAACATATCAATGTACTGGACTGGTGATGCATCCTGAGGACATGGAAGCTTCACATTTGGGACCTTTCTGTACCTGGCCCCATGTGTCTCTTCTTTTGCCTGGATTTGACTTGTATCCTTTTTCAATAATAATTGTATTGTAAGTACAGGAATTTCCTGAGTTCTGCGAGTCATTCTAAAGAATTACCATGAGAGGTTAGTGGGAACACTGAATCTGTAGTTAGTTGGTTAAATGTGTGGGAGGCCTGGGAACCCTGGAAACCAGTGAAGTTTGATCTGAGTCTGGGTAGTGTCAAAATTGCACTGTATCTAAGAAAATCGAAAACACATCCATGTAAGACTATATGAATGTTCATAGCAGCTAAATATAAAATGGTCCCAAACTGGAACCAACTCAAATATCCACCTAAAAATGAAAACATAAATAGGTAATGATATATCTATTCAATACAATATTACCAATAAGCAGAAAGGGATTAATTATTGATATAGGAAACAAATTAACAAATCTCAAAGGCATTATACTACATAAAATAAACCAGATGCAAAAGATTAATATTGTTTGACTCCATTTGTATGAATTCTACTGACAGAAAGTAGATCATTAGTAACCAGGGGCTAAGAATGGTGGAAAGGTGTTTGTCTATAAAGAGGAGAAGGAACTTTTTGGAGTGATGGAAATATTTATATCATGATTGTAGCGGTAGTTATACTATTTTATACAGTAATTTGGTCCCAATGTCACATAGTATGCAATAATCAACTCTTGTCAAATCGTAGATACAAATCTGTCTCAACCTAAAATGGGGTTACATCCTGATAAACCCACTGTAAATTGGAAATTTTCTAAGTCAAAAATGAATTTAATATACCTAACCCGCTAAACATTGTAGCTTTGCCTAGCCCTCCTTAAACATTCCCAGAACAATTATATTAGCCTATAATTGGGCAAAATTATCTCACGCAAAGTCTATTTTATAATAAAGTTTTGATTATCTCATGTGATTTACTGAATACTGTAGTGAAAGTGAAAAATACAGTGGTCGTATGAATACAGAATGGTTATATCAGTTGTTTACCTTTGTGATGACGAGGTTAACTGGGAGCTGACGCTCGCTGCCACTGCCCAGCATCACGAGAGAGCATCATACCACATATCACTAGCCCAGGAAAAATCAAAATTAAAGATTAGAAGTATGGTTTCTATTGACTGTGTAATCACATTCACACCACTGTAAAATCAAAAAGTGTGCAGTGGAGAATGCCTGTATAACTCTAAATGGCAGTATTCAATTTGCTTCTTGCTTTGGAGGTTGTGTGGATATGTTCATTGTGTGAAAATTAAACTATATTAAACTGTGCCCTTATAATTTGTCTAATTTGTGGTATATATATTTTTCACTTCAACAAACTATTTTATGTTTTAAAAATGTCATTTGTAACTAAATAGAGTTTTAAAGTTTTCTTTTTATAGTTCTTACATATTTCTTCTTAAGTTTATTTCTAATTATTTTATTTTATTTGCTGATATTTTAATAGAATGTTCCTTTTTTTGAAGTTTTATTTATTTATTTGAGAGAGAGAAAGTGTGAGCAGGGGGAGAGGCAGAAGGAGAGGGAAAGGATCTCAAGCAGACTCCCTGCTATGCATGGAACCGGAGGTGGGGCTCAATGTCATGACTTGAGCCAAAATCAAGAGTTTGACACCTAACTGACTGAGCCACCAGGTGCCTCTAGAACGTTCTTCATTATAATTTTCTAATTTATATTTAGCATTTATGAAAACTATTGGATTTAAACAGAATAATTTTGTAAACTACTTTCCTGAATTGTCTATTTCTAATCTTATCTACTAGACTTTTTTGGTGTGTTACCACAGAGAGTATTAAATTGATGGTAAATAATGATAATTTTGTTGGCTTTTCCCTAATGTTTATGATTCTCACCATCCTTTTCTTGCCAATTGTTACTATGAATATGATAAATGATAGTGGTGTTTTCATACATTGTACTCCTTATTTGAATGAGAATTTTTTTCAATATTCAACTCTGAAATATGATTCTGGCTAGTTTAAAATGTATATTTTTCAAGTTAAAGACTGCTCTTTTTCCCTCTATTTTACTAAGATTATAAAACCAGGGATGCCTGGGTGGCTCAGTTAGTTAAGTGTCTGCCTTCAGCTCAGGTCATGATTCCAGGGTCCTGGGATCGAGTCCCACATCCAGCTCCTTGCTTGGTGGGGAGCCTGCTTCTCCCTCTGTGTGCTACTCTCCCTGCTTGTGCTTTCTCTCTCTTTCTGACGAATAAATAAAATCTTTTTAAAAAATCAGAAAGACATATAGAAATTTTATCCAACGCTTTAAGGCATTTATTGTAAAATCTTTTGATTTTTCTTCTTTCAGTCAAGTATATGTTATATTACTTTAACTGATGTTTTAGTTATCTTTCTCTATGTTCCTGAATAAATCCTATTTTCTATTATTTTGTCAATATTCTATAAGATTAAATATGGAAATTTATTGTTCAGTACGCAAGCATCTTTATTTTGTAGTCTGCTTTTTTAAAATTTCTTAATCAGGTTCAGGATACAAGACAATTCATCAGTCATAAAAAGAAGTAAGGCTTTTATTTATTCTCACTGTTCTGGTAACATAGATAATATTTAGTCTTTAAGGATTTGAAAGTTTTTCCATGAAAATTCTGGAACTCAAACTCAATTGATAAGATGAGAGGTTTAGAAATTGTGTTTCCTTGGGGAACAGTTCCATCATTGCTGATTCTGGGAGACCGGAATCCAGTGGATTAAATCAACCAGGTGTTCCCCTTCACCGTTTAAGAGAGATTGAATGATAGAACTATTAATCTCCTTTTTCATTTATCTCATTCAAAAATCTTCCTTACTAACAACTTGACAAGTCATGGGGCTACAAAGAACCCCTCTTTCTCACGGCTTCATCCTCCAGGGCCACAGAAGGACCTGGGTCATTGTCACCACAAGGGTAGTTCACAGACCTGGTCTCCAAAGAGAAACCAAAATGCTCAGGGTAGCAAATGCTCCACTAGCAAGGAGGATACAAAACTTGAACCATAGAATTAAGCCGTAGGTCACTGGAGCCAAAGAAAGAACTCATCTGGATGCCAAGGTTGAAGATATACTAGTGCACATGGGAAATGGGAAAAACAGAACAGAACTTCAACATAGGTTCAAAAGAAAAAACTAAAATGCTGAGATCAACCGTGTCCCATTCAGATCATATCTTACGAATGTAAAGTGCTTTAAATTGAATTATTGTACATTTGATTCCTAATAGATCACATTTTTGGCCATAATACCCAATAGCCAGGTAAAATAGTAACTACACCATTCAAATCCTGAAAAGTATTCAGGAATGGTGATAGCAGACCATGAACACACTGAGAACCTAGAGACTGATAGGACATGCTTCTTTATTTTCTGTTTGCATTGACAAAAGTCTATTCAGCATTGTCTTAGATGAAACACTGAGAAGTTCTTTCTTACCTGGTTTCCCTTTCTCCTCCCCTTTCGACCTGCTTTGTTTGGACCTTCCAGGCCTCGTCCCATTTCAGCCCCTAATAGCCCACATTGCGGAGTTTCCTCAACGTTTTTGCTTGAGCCCTGTGACAATCAGAGGCTCACTCTATTCTCGAGGGCTCCATTTTTCAGTGTTGAGGCATATAAAATAAATCTTTATTTTTCTAAATCTAATTGCCTCTCATGGCATAACCGTGTTGTGCTATTATGCAAAAGGATCTTCTCTTCACCAGGAATGAGGATGGACAAATAGAAAGGCTTCCTCTTCCTTCAACAATTACATTATAATTCCTTGCCCTACTTTGGTTAAACTCTTTGAAATTCCTTTTCTGAAGGCTTGTTACTTTGAATTCTTTCACAGGCAGTGCCTACAAGGCAAATACATTAAATAGAATGACAAAGACAGATGAAAAGAAAAAGAAGACATTGGCACTCATATATCTAGGCAGAGCTCACCTTAAAGTTAACTTGTCATCCACAACTTCAACAGCAATGAAAAAAGGACTATCACCATTTTTACCCATCCCCATGACTTGCTAAATAGAAGCCTAAAATGAAAGAGAAGGAATATAAGCCATAGCAGTGACATATATTCTTGGCTGGGCAAGAAAAAAACAGAAACTAAATATTTTGTATATATACATAGTTTGAGAGTAATACCACATACTACTAAGAAACTCTCTATTGGGATCATGACTTTGGTAGTGGAAGAACCTATCAAAACAAACTACTGCTAATAATTTGTCTTTGGGTCCCCGGCATTACATGCTTCTTATGCAGAGACATCTCACAATCTAGCCAATGCTTATGATATTTGATAAGAAGATAAAAAATACCAAAAAAAGTAAAATTTGATGTAAAAAACTGCTCGAGAAGTTTGATTTGACTTTGTAAATCCTTTTTTTCTGAGTGCCTCAGGCTTAATACTTCATATTAACATGAAGGTAGAAGAGAATCAAATCTGAGTCCATTTCATGGCCAGACTACCAGTACAATAAAATTTAATGGCTATTTTTAAAGGTTTTGGTATGAGTCATTTTTGAAAAATATATTTCAATTTATTTTTCAAGCTTATGTCTCAAAGACAGAGAGAAAACTCACTCCATCCTCAAAAATCAAAGAAAGTAGTTTAATAGGCAGAGTACTTGTCATTTGACAAAAAAAAAAAAACCCTTCAGATTTCTACCAGAGTCAAGATAGAAAAGATCAATTCAGGCTTTTAAAGAAGCAATGACTCAGAAAACCAATCACATCAGGACAGGGCCTGCTGTTTAAACTGGTTAGATTTTACAAGGTGCTATTAGGTATACTTAAAGTTGATTGGCCTATAAATTGAAAAAAAAATCCTTTTTGGTATCTCAACAAAGGGAGAGATTTCTGTGAGTTCTAGAAGGCTCTCCAGGACAAGGTAATAAGGAAATTGTACTTCAGTTCTATTTCTTCATCTCCTTTTCTACTCCCAGGTTTAATTCTTTGTTAAGACTCGTTTTTCACTTCAGGAAAGATAATTGAATTTATCACCACTAATTCTAGTTTTTAAGAGACTTATAAAGCAATAATAAGCAGTTTTATTTTGCTGAAGAGTATATGAAATGTTTCTTTCACCCAGTTAAATGTTCTCCCTTCCAGAATATATGTGGGAATATAAGACTGAGATCAGGCATTAACTCTGTTTGTAGTATAAACACAGGGAAAATGTGTATGTTCGCCCAAACAAGGGCTCAGAGCAAAGGGGATTTTAGTTAAAGAAACAGTAAGATGTACGGGGGCGGGGTGGGGGGCAGGGAGAGGTCAAAGCTCAAACTCTGAAATCAGAAAGGTCCAGGTTCAGATTTTCATTCTACTACTAGCAGCCTGTTTCTTCATTTGAGAAATACAGATAATAATGCAAACATTATAGGATTGGTGAGAAAAATTGATGAACTAACAAATGTGAAATGCTTAGCAAACTGCTTGGCACATAGGAGTTTCAGTAAATGCTATTATGATCAAAGCAAACTGTGTGAGACTGTCGTTTCTTTCACGTGGATGGGGCAGATGTGGACTGCTGATGCTGTCAGGTTCTTTCAAGGCCCATCCCACATCGTTGTCAGCATTGAGCAATCCAAGGCACAAACTCCTTTTTCACTGGATCTTAGACTTCACCCGGATCTCAATCTGCACAGGGCCCGGTCCCCACAGAGATAGCAGGCTAAGCTTCCACCAGCCTCAGGAGCCATGCGCCAGACTCCAGACTCTGCTATCCTCAAGCCTTGGACAGCTCTTCGGACACTTGGAGCAAAGGCACTTTTCAGCCATCATATTGGAAAAACAACTTTATATTTCATCATGTCAGGTCAACACCCAGACAGGTTTTTGTCTGATTAAGATCTCAGTGCCTACACAAGCCCTTTCCTCACAGTATTCTCACACACAGCTCCTCATGCCTTTCACTCTAGTACTCCCTTCTAACTACTGCCATTGCATGGACAGAACACTCCTATTTCCCTTTACACTACCATTTATAGATTCCTGCACTCTCTTCTATATTTATTGAAAAATATGAATCTTGGCTCAGGATCTCCTCCATATGGTGTCATGAGATGTGAGTGTCAAGAAAAACAAGTAAGCCAGTTTCTAAGGATTGCACCATCCTGAATACTTTCTATTTCCATGTCAATGACCAATTTGATGAACTAGATTTACTATGTCTTGAACTCTTCCACTCCATTCAAACTTACCCATGCCTGCACACTAACTGGAATCGCAATTTTCTCATTACCTTTTCCTACCACTCCTTTTATTATACAAAGTTGCTTATTTCCAAAATTATGATTGATTAACTAAATGAGAGCATGCATGTTAAGCAACTAGTTCTGTGTGTGGTATGTTAAACAGCATCTAATAAGAGATAACCATCTATCCTCCAGTCTCAATGTTAATAGGCAAATTTATACACTATTGTTCTTTTTCATTCCACCACACAGCTTTAAAATATATGTTGAAATGACACTACTCAGAGTGTCCTAAAACATGTAGGAAATTTTAAATTTGCCATTATAGATAGCACATAAACACAAAGCAAAACAATGTTAACTATTTACATATATAATGCATGTGCCTGTGTTGTTTTTTCTTTGTGAAAGAAGCTTCCTTATTTTTCAAAATAATCTGGTTATGCAACAGTTTCAAGAAAAACATTTATTATTACCTTCAACAATTAGATGTTTTTAATAAGAGTCATTCATGGAGATTGAGTAAAAATTTTGGATTGTAATTTATATTTATTTGTAAAGAAAAATTTATTTAGGGGTGCTTGGGTGGCTCAGTTGATTAAGCATCTGCCTTTAATTCAGGTCACGATCCTAGGGTCTTGGAATCAAGTCCCACATCAGGCTCCCTGCTCAGCGAGGAGTCTGCTCCCTCTGCCTGCTGGTCTTCTTGCTTGTCCTCTCTCCCTCTGACAAATAAATAAATAAAATCTTAAAAAAAACCCACCTTATTTATAGCTCATATTTCTAGAATCAAAGTTAGAAATATCCTTATAGGTCATCTAGAACAGCTCTGTACTGCAAAGTGGTGACAAGATGGTCTTTAAAATGGAAGGCCTTTACCAGTAGCAGGAACCCATTTTCCCCCAAAATATTTCTGTAAAAGACTACAAAAAATACTAGTAGAAAGGAAAATACCTAATTTCTCCTCTCTGATGTAATATAAAAAGCATGAAGATGACTTAATATCACCACAGGAGAGTTCCTGTCATGTCTCTCATGGGAAGATGAATGTCAGTTCTACTCACCCTTGAGTTATATTATTTTTGGCTCCCTTCATTAATAACATTGAAATACTTATTGATGTGGTATTATAAAGTAAAATGGTTAAACTAGGGAAAATATTAGCAAAGTGGAAATTCCCAACACGTTACAATATGTTTAAATGCCTCACCGGAGAATTTATCTGAAGTTCGTGTTATTATGATTTGCTTTTATGTGCTCGTTTTCTCTTCATCCCCTATGGACCAATTGACATTTTGCAGTCATTGAAAGGCCTTGCTCCTGCTCATACTTAAAGCATAAGAAGAAAACAAAAAGCAATTCACAACTCTTCTTGCCTTTTCTACCTAACAGAAGTATTTGCTTTTTTCCAGAGAACTGGTTTCCACTTGCTAACTTTTTACCTAAATGACATGTCATCTTTGATCTCTGTATAGCAAGGTTTATGTTCAGTAGGATGAAGAACTGAATGCTCGCAACTGGCTTCTAAGGAATGAACCCTAGAATATTATTGATGTTGTCAGATATGCCATATTCCCAATTTCTTTATCCTTTGTTCAAATCTTTTACTATCTTCAATGACCTCGAGAAGCTTGCTAATGTAGAATATTCATTATATGTATATTCCAATACATTCGGGTTGCTTTATGGCTGTTGATATACTGCACATTGACAAATCCAGTAAAAGTCAAATACGTGGCATTTCTTATCATTTAACAATAGTGAAACAAGTTATGATCACTAAAATTTTTATTATTGTTCTACATTCTACCTAGGCAATTAACGCTTGTCAGGAAATATTAAAGTTTCTATCATAATAAATTCTTATCATTTCATGTATATGAATAGTAATAAAATATTCGGTGGACATACATGCAAACGCAGATCTTGGTTTTTTTGTTTTGGCTTTTTTTTGCACTGTTCACATCTTCCTGTAGTACCTGAGAAAGTAAGGTAACCTATCTGAATTTAGTTTCTCACAGGTAATGCATGAAGAAAACTTCTGTCCATTTCAACAGGATGAAATGAATGTTGGGAGAATATATATAAAGAATATATATAATATATATAAAGGTTTCTCCAATACCTAGAAGTCATTGAACAAAATTTTCTTACTTTTCTTCTCCTTTAATTCAGATTTATTGAAAAAGAACAAATTGATCAAACTAAGAATTATATAGGAACTGCATAAATATGTAGTGAAAAACAATTAGATGAAAGATACTCTTTTTTGCAGTGTTAGCTACTATTTAATCATCACACCTGTAACACGTACATACAATCTTTGCACTGACACTCCCACCAGATGGCAATGTTAAGACTCACGTCGCTATTTGATTAATTATAGATATGCATATATATTGGAGACATGATTGCTGAACCAACTAAGGTATTTGTTAATAACATTTATTTAAATCTCCCTTTTTCTTTGTTGAATTCATACATGTTTATGTCATCTTTTAAGTTAAGTTTGGCATTGCCATCAAAGAACATGATGGTTGCCATACTAAGAAAATCACTTATTGTTACTGGTGTTAGGAAAGCTCCTTTTGAACTAACTCTTAAAAGCATTATGAAGTAATATAAAATAAGGTTTACCTACTGTCTTCTAATATTTAATAAAATCAAAACACAGAAGTCAATTAGACATTGCTTATTAAGAGCACCCAAAGCAGGAAAAATATGAAAAAATTCTCCATGAGCCTTATATTTAAAGGCTTGAATATTATTTGGAAAGTGGAATAAAAGGGGGAAAGAAGATTACTTTATTACACAAAACAAAAGCCAAGAAAATTTTTTTTAAAAAAAGGAAAGCAGAGAGAATTAGATGTTCAAGTAGTTGCATTCTCTCGCTACCCAGTCTATTTCTTTGGTCAGAAGAAATATTACCTAAATAAAAATTATGTAGTTTTTATTTCTTTGTTTGTTGTTTTGGGATTTTTGTTGTTGTTGTTGCTTGTATTTAGTAAACAACTGTTCTCTAGATAAGATTAAGATTTATACCATTCCTTCTCCAAATGTGGGTCTACAGATTGAGGTTGCTACAGAAACTATGTTATTAGTGACAAGGTAAGTTAGAAATTTAGAATAAGCATTCTTGGCAATTTGGCAAGGTAATTTTGTCTATTAAATCCGAGAGTGAAAAAAAATGGGATTTATGTTTTCTTTTCTTTTTTTTCATTTCGCTTCTCTAGAAATTCATTTTTAATGTGTTTTATGAAAATAAGACTCCAGAATGAGTTGGAAGGTGGGGGTGGCCTTTCCCTACAGGTGGTTTATACCTTACATAGGCATCTTTACATAATTCCAGATCTTTCTTCTTTATACAGTTATGACAATGAGGCACAAACTTTCTTTCTACACCAATTCCAATAACATTGGACAGGAAAGAAGTGAGATTCTATTTTATACTGACATCATACAGCTAACAGTAAGGTTTTATATTAGCCTATGCCATTTTCATTTCCTAGTCACTGAAAATCAGGCTTCCTTGATCTTAAAAGAAGACTAACATCACATTGAATTATAATGTAATAAACCTGAGATGCAACCATCTAGAAGCCTTTATTGAGCCTCTACTCAATATTCCACAATGCTCAGTCTTCAAAAGACTTGAAAATTCTGTTTGGAACAAAGATAAATCCACTCAAAATAATTAAACAATATAGTTGCCACAGTTAAGTGCTAACTTTTATGCTGCTGATTCTAAGTAGTATAGGAATTCAGAAGAGGAAATCAGTTTCTTCACCTGAATAATCAGGTAATAACCTCTACTTCACATGAGGATGAGTTAACGTATATGACATCCAGTCCAATGACTAGCACATAGTTGGTTTTTTTATTTTGTTTTGTTGTTGCTGTGTGTGTGTGCGAGTTTTTTTTTTTTAAGATTTTATTTATTGGTTTGACAGAGAGAGAGATAGTGACAGAGGGAACACAAGCAGGGGGAGTGGGCGAGGGAGAAAGAGGCTTCCTGAGGAGCAGGGAGCCGGACGCGGGCCTCAATCCCAGGTCCCTGGGACCATGACCTGAGCCCAAGACCCACGCTTGATGACTTAGGCACCCAGGTGCCTTTCTTTATTTTGTTTTTAAAAAGGCACTTTTTGAAAGGATGAATAGAATTCATGTAGAAAAGAAAATTTTGTTTAAGAGATTTTGCATTGGTAAAATGCAAAATACTTCATATTAATACTGTGATAATTCCTGCAGGAAAAACAGAGAGGAACAAAACCAGCTTTGGAGAGAGTTCCAGAGACAGTATTTTGTTTACTGTGATCTGTAAGCTCTGGTCTCCACTACTAAATTCACGTCCATCTCTGTGATCAATGCAGATTTCAATATACCCCTACTTTTGTAACAAAAGCATTTAGTTTGTGACATAGAATAAGACCAGGCAATGATTCTCATCTTTGCTCTCCTTGAATAAGAATGGGTAATGATGTTTTTTTCAAAAATAAAACTACTGATGTAAGTGATGACACAAGTAACCTAATCGCTTGTTTCCTTCCAGTTAGTTTAACCAAAGTGGAAACTATGAAATAGGGCACAAATAGCAATCATTATTTCCTGTCTTTCAGCCTTCCCCCAGCCTTCTGCCTGTAAGTCAGCAAAGTTCTAAGACTTTCTAACCTTTCATCTTTTTCCTCACTTTGTAACTTGAGCTTGATTGCTCCCTCTCTGCTGTGGGAGAAAATCATATTCTGTAATCTTTAAGACAGAAGTTCTAAAAGTTCCATTTTATTTTAAAATGATTTGAATAATGAAAAGGTCTAATTTATTTCCATTTCTCCTTTCTTTTCATTTTTTCTCTCGTAGAGAACTCACCTTTGTACCTGAGTTTATTTCCCACAGGTACACCAGTCAGGTCTTGGCTCCATGGAAGAGCATGTCCTTTTATTTATTTTTGTTTTGTTTTGTTTTTGTTTTTTTTAAAAGATTTTATTTATTTATTTGACACAGAGAGAGAGATTACAAGTAGGCAGAGAGGCAGGCAGAGAGAGAGGAGAGAGGAGGAAGCAGGATCCCTGCCGAGCAGAGAGCCCGATGTGGGCCTCGATCCCAGGACCCTGGGATCATGACCTGAGCCGAAGGCAGAGGCTTTAACCCACTGAGCCACCCAGGTGCCCAAGCATGTCCTTTTAAAAACTGTCAGGAGTTTACCCTACAGACAGATGCGCGTAATTGGATCTCTTTACTTTAGCAATAGTGATTCCAAATGGTTGTTTCTAGAGGAAGCAAAAATTTCTGGCTCCAAAACGGTGTGGTAATAGAACCCTCCCCTCAACTGCTCTGAAGTGAGAGGACTACATGCTCTGAACTTCCTGACTGCTCAGGTATTATGAGAAGACTTCTGGTGTTAGGCAGTTTCCTTTGTGGGAGTGTGCAGTACCCCCCTCCTCATCTTCTGGGGATGCATTCGAAGAGTCCTAGTGGATGTCTGAAACAGCCCATAGTACCATGTCGTACATATACTGTTTTCTCCTATACAAGAATACCTATGATAAACCTTAGTTTATAAATTAGAAACAGTAAGTGATTGACAACAATAACTAATAATAAAATAGAACAATAATAACATAGTGTAATACAAGTTGTGTGATGTGGTCTCTCTCTCTCTCAAAATATCATATTATACTCACCCTTCTTTTTCTTGTGATGAAGTGAGATGACAAAATGTCTACTCGATGAGATGAAGTGAGGTGAATGACACAGGCACTGTGACCTAGCGTTAGACTACAGTTGACCTTCCGACCATAGGACAGAAAGAGGACCATCTGCTTCCACACTGGGGTTGATTGCTGGTAACTGCACAACCATGGATAAGGGGGGGATACTGTAGTTGATGCCCTTGCTCTGTAGAGATCTGTGTGAGCAAAATACTAACTGCTTTTCTCTCAGCACTACAATGTCTGTCAATTGGCAGTTCCATAGCTGAATAAATCAATTCATAATATTCAAGTCCTAAATTTTAGCACATGGAACTCTGAAGAACAATAGATAAAGTTATCAAATACACACAGTAAAGCAAAGGTAGTATGAGGTGGAGAGCAAAGCTCTGGCATAATTTGATATCAGCTTTTGATATCTCCTAAAAGGCTGCATAGAAAACACTCTTCCCAAAAGAATATCATTTAAGGCTTGCAAGAAGCCTGTGAAGTTGGAAAAGCAGGTATTGTACCCTTATTTTATAGCTGAAGAAACTGAAGCTCTAAGAGGTTGGGTGACTGACTGGTAATGGAGCCAGGACATGAAGCACATCGGCAAGTGTCTGTTCTGAGCCTCTTTCCTGGACACGAGGCTACCTCACCACAACAGAACCACAAGAGGAACAAGCAGTGCAAAAAGGCATGACAAAACAACAACAATAAAACCACATATAGTTTTCTTTTTGCATTAAATTGGGTGGTCTAAAACTTCAGATTCTCTTCTAAAATACTTACCATCTTTTACTGTTTATGACCATACTAATTTGGTGCTTATAAAACCAGACCCCAAGACAAGGTTTTGTGTGCAAGTGATTTATTTGAGAGGGAAGTATGGTGAGAGAGCACAGAAGTGAGACAGAGAAGGAAGAGGGCCAACAAAGAGTACACTCGTGAATGGGGTTATCCATTATCTACACGAAGATCCCATGGGGGAGCCCTTGGAGAGAGTATAAGGAACAAAACAGAATTGTCTCACTAAGGAAAAGGAAACTGGGTGGTTATGCACCAACTCTTGTCTCTCATTGACTGAGAGTTTCTCACTGATGCTGTGGCATTGCTGGGGTTACTCCACTTCGTATGGACTAACCAGGCTCAGGGAAGAGAGAAAATCCTCATACAGAGAGAGACACAGAAAGCTATGGTGGATAGGGAAGCTCCAGAGAGATAAGGGGATACCAGACAGGGTACCAACAGTATTTGTTAAAATGACCTGGAAAGGAGGTGACACTACAGGGTGTTTTTATGACTGTGCACAGCACAGACTGAGTCCAACAGTGAGGCAGAGAAGTTGAGTCTTTTTCCCTTGCCCCTAAATATTGGTCACTGGAATACACATTTAGTGTGTGTGTGTATGTGCGTCTTTTTCTGAATATATAAGTGTGTCTTTATGTGTCTGGATATGTGTATCACTCCTTCAGTCAGATTTCATCCTACCACATTGTTTCAATGTGTGCGCGTCTTTTTCTGAATATATAAGTGTGTCATTATGTGTCTGGATATGTGTATCACTCCTTCAGTCAGATTTCATCCTACCACATTGTTTCAATGCAGAATTTCTTCATTTAAGGGCCAAATTTAGTTCATAAAAGGTCAAATTTTATTATGTGATTTAAAACTAAAAAGTTCTAAAGAATTATTGATGACTCCAGTAAAAAAATTGGACAAACTGCAGGAATAATTCTCACAAAAAGAAAAATAAATAGCTAACATACATGAAAAAAGATTAATTTCATCAATAATCAAAAACATAAAATTTATCAAAAACTGACACCCTATTGAAATATGGAGTAATTAAAAATATATTCTCTAGGGCGCCTGGGTGGCTCAGTGGCTTAAAGCCTCTGCCTTCGGCTCAGGTCATGATCTCAGCATCCTGGGATCGAGGCCCGCATCGGGCTCTCTGTTCCGCAGAGAGCCTGCTTCCTCCTCTCTGCCTGCCTCTCTGACTACTTGTGATCTCTCTCTCTTTCTGTCAAATAAATAAATAAAATCTTTAAAATATATATATATTCTCTAAGTTTTTTTAATGACAGAGAATTTCTTATGTTCTTATGTTGAAATTTTAAATAGGTTCAAAACTCTAGATGAAATGTCATATATATACATGGGCTTGGAAGTGGTTACACTTGAGAGTACTGTTTTTAATTTTCCTCTCTTCTCTGTTCATTTCCCATATTTCCACATTTTTTACAATGATGTATTATTTTTACACTTAGAAAACATAATAAAAATTAATAATATGCTATAAATCTCAAATTTTCTTGCTTCATCTTTAGCCACTTTACTTTACAAGAAATTATAAAACCATCCTTAAACTTACATATATTTCTGTCTTGTATCTCCTATTTGAGTAACATCATTTGAACAAGTTCTACTGCTTGGATTTGGCAAATAATTCCCTATTCACTATGTTTGCTGTACCCCATTCTTATAAACTTAATCTTTGTTTTGTTTCTAGGCCAAAAAAGGAAAAAAAAAGTGTTTGTTCAGTATTTCTCCTGAAGAAGCTTGTTTTCTTTGTTATTGGACTTTTTTTAAAGCTGTTAAGTTGTTTTGTGGATTTTTTTTTTTTAAGATTTTATTTATTTACTTGACAGAGAGACACAGTGAGAGAGACAACACAAGCAGGGGGAGTGGGAGAGGGAGAAGCAGGCTTCCGCTGAGCAGGGAGCTTGATGCGGGGTTGGATCCCAGGACCCTAGGATCACGACGTGAGCCAAAGGCAGATGCTTAACGACTAAGCCATCCGGGTGTCCCTGTTTTGCAGATTTTTAATCACAGGTAAATATAGAATTACAAGAAGGAGCTCACTGAAGCTTTATAAAATAATTGTTCTGTTTTTATGTTTATTTGTTTACTTTTTTCCTCTCAATATAAGAATGAACTAACCATAATGTAATCTATTATTATCTTTTCTATAAACCACAAAACATCTTAACTTATAATTCAATACTTAAATAAAATGGTCAAAAACAGTGTACTATGATGTTAAGCGTAATGAACTTGACATTCAGGAACTTGGTTTCCAGTGAAAGCTGCATTAACTCAGATGAATGGGATCAGTAGATATCTAATAGCTTACCTCTTACTGTAATGCTATACAGTGCACTTAACACAAGGGTTTTCCTAAGTGCCTCTAACTTCAAGGACATCTAGGAGACAAAGCAGAAATTTCCATAAATTATGTAGGTCACAAAGCGTGGTAATATCAACTTGTAAAATGCTTAGAACTCATGAAATACATAAATGCTACTATATTAGACAGGCTGTGACCAGGAGAGCTCACCATATCCTCAAATTCATTTCTGGTAAAAGCAACTGCAGACCATTCTTTTACACGAAGGTCTCCATGTTTTATAGCACATGACACAATCATCACGGTCTCAACTAAATGGAGCTAAGACCAGTGTCTGAACCATAGGCAGCCGTTTTTAGGTGCTGATGCAAGTCCCCCTAAGGGGATGATTAATTAGTCAAAACATTTCTTCTTGATGATTTTTGAACTAGACACACATGAGCACATCTGGAGGCCTATGGAAAGCAAAGAAACTGAAAAACATGCAAGAAAAACAGAGTATGCAGAGGCTACAAGATAGTAAAAGCCATGATCAAACAGAAGCTGCAAGATGCAAGGAACGTCCACACCAACAGAAAGAAGCAGAGACAGAGAAAAGCTAAGTGTTCAGAATGATAGAACTCTGCAGAGACTGTTGGGTGACTAGAACTGCTGTCATGGCCAGAATCAGATCCTGCTTTTCTCTGAGACCTGAGGACTTAGATGCTGAGATAAGAAATATTCCTGAGTAATTGATAAGCCAACCCATATCCCCACAAGTAACCTGAAAGAGCCGCTGTTTCTTGCAATGGAGTATGTAACTAATTTCACCACAGAGGTGTAAAACTATTAGAGATGATAAAGGGACAAGACATAAGCCACAGCAATTTCATCATATCTATGAAGAAACACAGAAATATACCTCATTTTATTTTATCTAACGTAAATACGTACTTATGCTAAAATTCAAGAAAAGTCCATTTTAATACTGATGTTTAAATGTGAAGACTACATTTTTATAGACTTGAAGGTGGAAATTTGGAGATTTAAGGGGGTGGAGGGGATTGGCCTCTGATTACATTCTATTTGGACATCAGAACAAACAAGTGCAAAAGAAGATATGCTTCTATTTATAGAACCACAACTTAAAAATACGAATTATATTCCAAAAGCTTACAAGATCGAATTGTCTGTAGTTAGATACAAAGGTTTCTAAATTTTTGTCTTATTTTGTTTTTAATGTTCTTTTTCTCAGTATATAGGCGCCGTATCTGTGCGACATTTTGTGTGTGATCTGGTTTCTGTAGGCACATCTCTTAAGTTTCATTTCTTCTATACCTACAGTTCTTTCATTCCCATTACAGCCAAATTGAATTCTATGTATCTCAATCTCTAGTTTAACTTCTTCTTTCTTTTATTCTTTCTTTTTCTTTACCTATATCTCTTAGATGGCCTTTATTTATTTATTTATTTTTACAAATAAAACACTAGGAATCAGAGAGAGAGACTAAACAGAATGTTATGTTTCATTCTTAACTTCGATATCTGCATAGCGAAAAGTCATAGTATTGATACTGACTTATAGTAAAAGAGAGGTTTAGAGCTCACTTTCATGTGTGTAGAATGGTGCACATATATAAAGTCAACTTGAGGTCTTAAAGACTAATAGAAAAATGTCATATCGGGCGCCTGGGCGGCTATGTCAGTTAAGCCGCTGCCTTTGGCTCAGGTCATGATCCCAGGGTCCTGGGATTGAGGCCCACATCGGGCTCCCTGCTCAGCGGAGAGCCTGCTTCTCCTTCACCCTCTGCCTGTCACTCTGCCTACTTGTGTTCTCTATCTCTGTCAAATAAATAAATAAAATCTTAAAAAAAAAAAGGAAAATGTCATATTAATAATGATTGTTTTGCTTTTGAAATATGATAAAAAGCAAAGAGGAGGTATTATTTTTAAATTTTAGGAGGCATTTAATACTGTAAAAATAATTTTATTTTTTCCTTTTCCTCCTCAAAAATGTTATGAAATACAGGATATCACTGGCTTAAAATTAGGAAATGAGTTCTGTGAGGTCACTGAACAAACCAACGGGATGAGCTAGGAATAAAATCACCTAACGCCTCATATCTCCTTCCTTCCTCTCCTCCTTCCTTCCTTTAGGACTACTAATTCATTATTTTTCTTTATCTCTAGGAGAAACACTGTTTTTGATATTTAAAAAGATGAATTCAGACTGAGAGAAGACTGCTCTAACTGTAGCTCTTTATTATGATGTAATAAAAAATAGTGGTTCTCTCTGTGTGACAAGAATTAATGAATTACAGTGGTAACAGTACTTTGTGTATATAAATTTAGAAAATGTCTTTTGGTTGGCTTCTATGAAGTGTTGCTTTTAATTTTGACTCATAATCATACAGGAAGGAACCTCTGATCGTTAACCCATGTTCTAATGCAATCATCTCTCAGAGGCTAATACTAAGAAAAAAAGAAATGAATATTTTTTGAAGTCCTAATATACACCAAATATTTCCTCAAATTATTTCTTATTTAATTATCTCATTCATGCTAGGATAAATGTATTTTTTATCTAATTCTCAAAAAAAACCATATTAGAGATAAAGTTACTCTCACCAGTCTGTGGGGTCTGTATGGCCTCTATAAGAGTTTCTACTAGACTATGAAACATTTCTATAAAACAGAGAACAGAGTCTATGAATGAATTTTAATTGATAAGTGCTTCCAGGCCTACTCTGCCAGCTTAGAATCATATAGAAACAATTTAAAACTGAGGCTTGAACAGTTGCATTGTTTGGGACACACAAGAGACATGATTTGAAATGTTTTTTATGTTTGTCAAAACCATCTGAACAATATTTAAAAGTCATCTCTAAAAGAAAAGAGAGGTTTTGTTTGTATTTTTTTGTAAATTAAAGCAGTTTATAAAAATTTTATTCTTTTTTTTTCCACTTTGACTATAATCTATAAAGTGTTTTAAATCACTGGCTGGATATTCTAAACCTGCGAGCATCTTTGCATGAGATTATTACATTTATGTCAATACAATTGACATGGCCTCCCTTACCATTCACTCAAGCCAGAGATCATGAATTGATAATACTTGTAGCATTTGATAGCAAATGTAAGAAAAAGATGGAATGATCATAAACTTTATTTTAAAACGAAGTAAGTACTTTTGTTTATGTCCTCAAATCAAAATAAATCTCACGTGTTTTTACAAGACCTTTGTAGAGTTGAATTGAAGTTTTGCACAATTTTTTTCTTTCACCATAATAGTTTGCATGACCCAGAGCTCTAGTTTCAAAGATTTATTTTTTATTGTTATGCTTTGTTTGCTTATTATTTTCCACAACTGTTTATAGAACAATGAGGAATAATCAAATCAAAGTCAGAGATGAAGCTTCAGATGCCTTTAATTCCCCTCTTCTTCCCAACTGAAACATGATGTTTTGAGGAAACAGCCCAGAAATGCACAAGTTCCTTAGAGTAGCTGACTTAGAAACTGATCTTAAGGACAGACAGAATTTATACAAGAGTGAAGAAAGAAGGGCACATATGATCTTAGGAGATGAGATTCTCATCTTCCTGTTTTGCTAAACTTTTTTTTTTTTTTTTAGTATCTCTTTGAGATGGACAATCCTTATAATAATTCATCAATATTACCTAAGTGAGGCATACACACTCATTAAATCTGTTCTCTTGAAAACTGTTTAAAATAAGTAATGTAAGGTTGTCAAAGGTTGAACCTTTCAAAAAGATTCAAATCATAATTGAGCACTTTCTATGTACTAAGTATCTTAGCCTGTTCAGGCTGCTATAAGAAAATACCCTCTTCCAAATTGCAGATTCCCAACTTCTACCTGTGCCCTCTCAGTGGAAGGGGTGAGCAAGCTCTCTAGATCCTCTTTTATTAGGGCATTAATTTTTTCCTGAGAGCTCCACCTTCATGACCTATCACCTCCCAAAGTTTTTACCTCCTAATACTATCACACTGGGCATTAGGACCTCAACATATAAAATCTGGGGGCACACAAGCATTCAGACCACAGCAAATGATGAGTAAAAACAGAGAATGTCTTTCTTTCATAGACTTTACAACCTAAAAGGAATGGCAAATAATAATACAAATAAATGTAAAAATTCAAATGGACTAAATGAAACAAAGTAAGGGTATGCAGTATTATGAATGGACTTATTTAGGAAGATCAAGGAAGTCTTCCGTGAAGAAAATGGTATTATGTTGAAACTGAAGAAGATTTAAATAGATAAAAAAGATAGATTCTTGCCACATTGAAGGAAAAAATGCATCCCACGGTGAGAGACAGCAAAATAAAAAAAGGTATGTGAAGAAGATCTGCATGCCCAAAGAACAAAACAGAGGAAAAGTGTGGTGAGGTAAGACTAGAAAAGTAGATGGGGCTATCACCATGCAGGACCTTAAGCTGTGAGGACAAGTTTTGTCTTTATACTAAAAGCAATGGAAAGCTTTGTTTATGTGATATGATTAAATATACTTTTTTTAAAAGAGATCACTTGCTAAAATCTCAAAACTAAATTAAAAATTATTTGGGTAGTAAAAGGTATGTTAGGTGAGAGGCCATAGTAATTGAGGAAGGAATTCATTATGGTAGCTTTAACTGTAGGAAGTAATGGTAGAGACAGAGAGAGTACATTAAGAAGGTAATATTTGATGTAACTTGGTGGTGGTTCGATAAGAAATCTGAGGAACAGGGACCTGTTGGACTGTCTGACTCCTGGTGCCTGGCTTCTGCAATAGGATGTGTGGTGAAGCCAGTCACTGAGGTGAGGGTTGCTGGAAGAGAAACTGGGGGTAAGAGAAGATAAGGTCAGTTTGAGGTGACTTACAGAGACATTCAAGAGAAGATTTTAGTAGGATTTAGCATGGGGCACCTGGGTGGTGCAGTTGGTTAAGTGAAACCAAGACTTTCAGCTCAGGTGCACCTGGGTGGCTCAGTGGGTTAAAGCCTCTGCCTTCGGCTCAGGTCGTGATCTCAGGGTCCTGGAATCGAGCCCCACATCGGGCTCTCTGCTCAGCAGGGAGCCTGCTTTCTCCTCTCTCTCTCTGCCTGCTTCTCTGCCTCCTTGTGATCTGATCTCTCTCTCTCTGTGTCAAATAAATAAATAAAATCTTTTAAAAAAAAAGACTTTCAGCTCAGGTCCTGATCTCAGGGTGGTGAGATAGAGCCCCAAGTCAGGCTCCGTGCTCAGCGTGGAATTTGCTTGAGATTCTCTCTCCCTCTACTTCTGTCCCTCATGCTTGTGCTCTCTCACACAAATAAATAAATAAATCCCTTTAAAAAAGTAGGCTTTAGCTTTGTGAATCTGGAATTTGGAAGAGGAGACTTTGTTAGAAATCTAAATGTAAGTTATCTGAATAGAGATGTTCATTTGGTCTATAGGTGTGAAGGAAACTACTCAGGGAGTAAGAGAAGAGGAACAAGCATAGTCTTAGAAGGTAAACATACATTCAAACTTACCAAAGAACCTGAGAGTGAGAACTTAAGCAAGTCACTTCATTCTTTCTTTCCTTGTAGTTCTATCCTTTTTTGAACTTCATTTCCCTGATTTGAAAATGAGTATCAGAATATCTTCTAAGGGTGGTCGTCAGATTAAATTAACCCGCGAAGTAGCTTCCCTGGGCCTTGCAAGCAAATAAACAAAATTGTTAAAGTTTAATAAATAGTAGAAATGTTGATGCAGATGATAATGATTGGTGGTGGTGGTAGTGATTTTATTCCCACTGATCAGATAGTTAACCAGTAAAGCAAAAAAAAAACTTTGCTTAAAATGCTAGTTCTTTGAACTAAAATCTTTCTGAAATCTTTATAGACATTTCATCATTTTTTTTCTTTAACAATGGAAACTGAAAATAATTTAACCTTTCACTGATGACTCAGGATCATAATTTGAACATCGGTTATTTTTAATGGGCTCTCATATTTTCAAAGGTCATTTAGGAGTATAAACCTTAACACTGATTAGGGCCAAATTCCTACACTGATTGACATATTGTATTTGCTGATTATAGAGTTCTGCCATGATCACCCCTAAGATTTTGCTTTTAGTCTGCTTGGAATCAGATAACTCAGTTCATTAGACTTGTGACGAAAATAGATGCAGATAAAGTACAACTTAATGGACTCTGAATAAAAGATACAGATTTTGTGACATTTATTGGGATGGATGAGGAATCATAATTGCTTCCTTTCTGATGGCTATCTTTCAAATGGTTGAGATTGCCAGATGGTATATATGTTGTAGGCTTATGTATTAATTCGTATATATATATATATATATATATATATATATATATATATGTGTGTGTGTGTGTGTGTGTGTATAATATTCCCTCTTAACCAAATTCTCTTTACATGGAATTATATAGAGATACATATTTACATAGAGTTATATATTTATTTAATTTACCTCTTTAGTTAATTTTTCATATCCTAGGAGAAATGCAGTTCAACTATCTGCATATGTTATCTCAGTTACAAAATCAAGAAGACATGAAACATTTAATAGAGAAACACACAATATGTCCATGCATACCTTTCTCAATGAAGTAAAATAAAAATACCAACAGAGATGGAAAATATGGAGTATGGAGCAGTATCCATTCCAATATTAAAAGCAATTTGCTGACATAATACTCTTTAGATATATTAAGATTATGTGGGGGGAGAGGGTGTGTTTTAAGTGGGCAGAGAGAAGCAAAAAATATATACATATGTATATGTATACATATATATGTATATATATTCATCAAAATGGCAATAGCAGTTACCCCAGGGTGACAAGATTTCAGGTACTATATTAGTGTACAATATTTTTATATTTATTCAAATTATTTAAGAGGGACATATACTGTTTATATCCTCAGAAAAATTGAATTATTAAGCAAAACAAAATTTTAGAAAGTGGAAAATCCTTAAGGTCTTAGCGAGCCAGAGTTTATATTTAGAAATTAATAAAATGCTCATTATTTCTTGTTTATTAGATACTGTCACTTGTATTTTATGTATTTATTTTTTATTATAATATTTTTTCAGAGTGAAACATACACAAGGTTTTGAATTAAATAGTTTGAAAAAAAATGAAAATCAGGGCACCTGGGTGACTCAGTGGGTTAAAGCCTCTGGCTTTGGCTCAGGTCATGATCTCAGGGTCCTGGGATCGAGGCCTGCATCGGGCTCCTTGCTCAGCAGGGAGCCTGCTTCCTCCTCTCTCTCTGCCTATCTCTCTGCCTACTTGTGATCTCTCTCTCTCTCTCTGTCAAATAAATAAATAACATCTTTTAAAAAGAAAAATGAAAATCAATGTTCCATTGCTTCACTCTCTCATGGCAGGAGGCAAATACTTTCAATTCTTTTAGTTGTTTCTACTGTTATTTACCTCTAGGTCTCTAAATAATATGTTTCTACTATATTGCTTTATTTACCATATAGACTTCTCAAGATAGATGGGAATTTAATTCGCTCACAGTATCCCACGTTTTCTCTTTCATTTGGTCAATATAGTTACAACAATAGCTTTATTTGCCTATTTGTTCCTTTTATGAATTTAAGTAATATATTTACATCTTTATTCCTTGTTGTATAAATCTAACTCTTCACATAATTAGATGCAGTGATGAACACGTATTACCCTCTTTCTCTCTTTCCTACATCTACTCTATGTCCTACTTTCTTACTTTCACAATGTCACATTTGAAAAGATTTAAATACTGTTGCATATCCACATTCATTTTTCTTGTGCTTTGTCTATAGGCTGATTCTTAAAGACAGAAATCAATGAAAAATGTTTACATTTTTGGTATTAGTTGCCTTGCTTCATAACAAATTACCACAAACTTAGTGGCTTAAAATAATACACATTGTTTTCTCACAGTTTCAGTGCATCAGGAGTCTGGGCACAGAGTAGCTGGGTTTTTTGCTTCAGAGTCTCTCACGTGGCTGCAATCAAGGCATTCACCAGGGCTGTAGTCTTCTATCAAATCTCAGGTGGAAGAAAATAAGTTTCCAAGCTCACATGGTTGTTGGTAGAATTCAATACCTTGCAGGTTGAGGATCACTTGTCTCCGTTTCTTGCTACAAATTGGCCAAAGATTGCCCTTAGTTCCTCACCATACGGGTCTCTCTGTAGAACAGTTTATATCGTGGCAGCTTACTTTATTAAAACTGAGGAGGAAAAAGAGTCACTTACCAAGACAGACACTACAATTTTATGCAATGTAATCATGGAAATGGCATCTCATTGCTTTTATCATCTTTTATGAGTTAGAATCAAGTTACAGTTTTCGCTTCAAGGGGATTGGGATTACACAACATCAGGAGGAGCAGGAGGCAAGGATAATTGTGAGACTTCTCACTATCTTTCCAGCACAATTCATATAATCATTGTTCTTTGCAAAGCCACTAATATACTTTGGTTATGTCCCCTTTCTTTTATAATTTTTCCCAGAGTTTCTCATTTTTTCTTTTCTTTTTTTTTTTTTGGTACTATCTTTATCATAGATTCATTCTTCTCCCAAAAATGTAATATCCCATCAGATATTATATTGAGTTTTGTTTTCCACAGATCACCTTCCTGAAGACTACTACTTCCTGCACCTATTTGGACTAGTTCATCTCTGGGTTTGCTACAGCATAGTAGGACTTATATTCACAATTTTCCCATGTTAGTTCCCTCTTTAAATTTTGTTGTAAGACCTCATCAAAATGAGTATGTTTAGTCAATAAGTGTTGATTGGATGGCTACCATGTGGCAGGCATTGTCCTAGGTTCTATGTACATAGTGATGGAAAAAAGTAAAAATCCAGTACTTGTGGTATTTATATTGCACTAGAGGGTGAAAGAAAATATACAAAGTAAATGAGAAGAGTGTGTATTTTGATATTAATAGATATTTAGAAGGAAAATAAAGAAATAAAAGAAGAAAAGAATGATAGGAATTGCCTGCGAATGGGAAAGTGTTAGAAAGGTAGAGAGCTAAATTTTGAACAGGGTATGTAAGGAAGATTTCACTGAGAAGACGATATTTGAGCCAAGACCTGAATGAGGTAAGGGAATGAGCCATGTGGGTATCTAGCAAAGAGCTTTCTAGGCAAAGTTAATCACAGTGCAAAAGGGTTCTTTACATGGAGGCAAAGGTGCTTTGTACCATGTCACACACCATCTCTTCAAAACTATAGGATCAGGAATTATTGCCTAAACTAAAGTGTATGGTAAGCGTCTTTGCAGAAAAACTCTGTAGAATGGAGATAGTCTATGCTAAAGTGGGACTGACCCTAGATCTGACCCAGTCAGATCTTCTCCAAGAAGTCTGACCATAGCACACACAAAGAAGATCGAAGACAGTAGGAGAGCTAAGAGGGACTCGGAAGAAGCCATGAGGCAACAGCACTATTTGATAAAGCAGAAGCCATGCAATAGACACATGCAAAGTTGAAAAATAAGCAGAACAGAAGGGAAGCAGAGACAGCAGAAATCTGAAACCAGAAAACACTGAACTCCCAAGTTACTTCTGGGACAGTGTCTAGGGTAGCATGAACAGGTGTCCATATGGCCCCAATTTCTGATGGATGTATTTCCTCTATTCTTTGTGGTCTTTCACTATAAAACCCATTTCCTGATGTGACTGAAGCTATGCCTTACAAACTAAAAGAACCACTAAGAGCAAAACAATTATCTCTGCTCTTCTTAATTAGTTTGATTCTTTAATTTAACTATCAGTTTTTTGGGGGGTGCCTGGGTGGCTCAGTTGGTTAAGCGACTGCCTTCGGCTCAGGTCATGATCCTGGAGTCTCGGGATCAAGTTCCACATCGGGCTCCCAGCTCTATAGGGAGTCTTCTTCTCCCTCTGACCTTCTCTCCTCTCATGCTCTCTCTTACTCTCTCTCTCTCTCAAATAGATAAATAAAATCTTAAAAAAAAAACTATCAGTTTTTCTTTCATTCAACTTAAAGAAAAAATAAACAACAAAAGGTAGGTTTGGAATATGTATATTTTCAGCAGCATCGAAAGTAAGCCCGTCCTGTAACTGTCCACTTGCTTTTTTCATATTGGGGGTATCTGAAAGGTGTCTTCCCCTAACCCCACCAAAGGATTTCTAGCGTCCCTATGTCAAAGTGAATTTTAGTGTTTTTCAGACTGATTTCTGAGGTTCTTGTCTACTCCTGTGCCTCTACTTGTGATAACGATTGTAGATGTATGGTCTCCGTATGTTTCCACTAGACTATTGGCAAACATGTTTCCCACCCTCTTTTACATAATTACTACCTTGAATCTCAATCCATTAGAGCAACTGTGGGAGGTAACGGCACCGCACCGTCACCTTGGGTGATTGTCAGTTTAACCTTTTTCTCTCTCCATTAGCACCTCGAGGCATAGTGATGGTGAATTTTCTTCTCTAGGAGCCTAATGTATTTATAATATCTTGCAGTACAAATTAGACCAGTGAGGGCATGACTGTTGCCCTTTAAATAGTTCGTTATTTAGAGACAGGAGCAATTACCAATAGCTGGCTCAGAAGCAATGCTTTACATTCGTGCATTTAAATTGCTCCCTGGTCCAGTGGGATAAGTAAAATAAAACATCATTTCTTTTCCTGTTTTCTTTCTGGTAAATTTTTACCTTTCATGTTACAATAGTTGGGGAATGAGTGCCCCTAATAAAACGTGCATAAGTGTGGTAATTTAGCAGAAGCATGCACATTAGTCACTGGAGTCGACTTTTAGTAGTCCCCATTTTTCCTCATGAAAAGAACTGAGTAAAATTATGATAACAGAGTGTAACTCATACCACAATCATTTTGCAAAGCTCAGCCTCTGCAGCGCAAAAAGTCTGTGGAATTTTTAAAATCATGCTTAAGTAATGCTGTATTTATTTTGGGGGTATCTCATCCATGGTTTTTTTTTTTAATCTGGGTGATTATAAAGCATTTTTTGCACTCATAAATTCCACCATCTGTTAGTATTGTATTGTTAAGCTTTCACTGCTGCTACTTTAGTCTAAACTAGCACAAGGTGGGAAAAAAATGCAATGAATTTTTGTTGATGATAAAATAACTTCACTAGTTACTAATCCAACCTTTTGAATTTTTCAGAGCATTGCCTTAAATCAGCATTTCCATATTTGTAGAATCTCAGTGGTTTTAGACAACTTCCTTGACATCATATCAACTCACTAGGAGATCATTACTGCTTGACAGGGGAGAAATTCTGTTAGGAGCAAAGTTAAGATCCCTAGGATATAAACCATATTTTCATGTAAATATTATTTGACAAGGATAGTAGGCAAAAGAAAAAGCTAATGGAAGGTGGATCCATCTAAATGAAGCCGAGGGCTTCAGATTGGTAGATTAATACATAAAAATACCTGTGCTTGTTCAATCAATTGATTAGCTCCCTGCAGTGATGCATGCAAAGTTGCTGGTTTGATATTTGCATGGGTCACTTAAGTTTTGCACAATAGTGAAAAACTGTGTCATGGACACTTCTCTAACTTCAACAAACCATAGTATAAGCATGAAAGCATGAGGTGATTGGGCAAAAAAGTTTGATGCCCCCACACAATTATTTAATCCCAACTGTTGGATGACAACTCCAAGCACTGGTCCCATTGAGAGAGAACAGTTGGCTTTTGTTCCTCTGGAAACATATAGTTAATATTGTTAGAATAGCTGCATTCTTCTGACTACTTACACATAGCAGGCACTTAATTGCCTGTTAAATAAAGAAATATCTGATTCTGTGGGCTCGTATGAAGCAGTTATTATACTATTACACAGATACCTACAGAAATTAAGATAGGTAAGAGGACCAAAAACAGAGATGAGGGTTCTGGGTAGGAGAAGCCAAAGAAAACTTTCCAGAATTTCACCTGATTAGCCTTGTACTTGCTCTATCCAAACAATGTTGAGAGAGAAGCCAAGTGATGCATTCTGGGTAGAAGGGACAATGAGAGCAAAAGTACATAGTAGAAATTACTGTAATATTTTAGAATTGTGTAGTCTTGTTATTGAGAAGGATGAAAACTTTCCTCTCTATTGTATCTCCCACAGTGTCTTAAGTACTTCACATTATTTTCAGGGAATCAGGAAACATATAGAAAAATATATTTATTTGAAGCTGAAATTGCAAATAGCTCTTCCCTTAAAAAGTCTTCAGTATTTATCTGTATAAAGATTTATAGTCTGAAAGTGTTTAGTTTTGGGTCACTATCCATGCTCACCACAACTTTAAATGCATACTTCACATGATCTTGTGTACCTACATTTGTTGTAACAGAATAAACTTTCTCCTAAAATTTACCAACCCTTGCTAACACTGCTAGGTATTTAGGGCAAGATGTCTTTTTTAGATTTAATGGAGCTCATAGAAAGATCACTCCACCTAAGTAAAACTCAACAATTTGCAGAGAAAACATTTGAGTAACTGGAAAAATTTTTAACAGTGCTTGGAGGAAATAGAACTTTGTTTAATAGCTTTATTGAAATAAGAGCAACAAGGAAATAATAAGTAATGAGAACTGCTAAATGAATTGAAAGATCGGTAATTAGCAAAGTAGGGATTTTTTTAAGTGCAGAAAGTGGCTAGTTGCAAGGAAGAAAACAAAGTCCTATCTTTTATAANAGATCGGTAATTAGCAAAGTAGGGAATTTTTTTAAGTGCAGAAAGTGGCTAGTTGCAAGGAAGAAAACAAAGTCCTATCTTTTATAATGTTGAAACTCAGAAAGTATACAATTCTGATTTTCACCACATCACAAAACTTTGGGAAATATTAGGAAGTGGGTTAGTGTTATTCTAAGTTTATGAAGTAACCATTTAGCAATACAAATCACACAAGGTCAATCCCAGTTGTGAGATGAAAATGGAAACCAGAATTGCAAACTCAAATTTACCCTGCATTTTCTTATAGTCACTTTTTTCTTAACCTTCCCCTTACCATTTAAACCAGCACCCACATAACAAATAAGAAAAGTAGTTTGTTAAGAAAGAACATGTGAATAATTGTGCTCCCTTCTTCACTAATTGTATTTTTTCCAGTTATATAATTAACGTATAAAATTGTGATAGTTAAAAATATATATCAGAATTATCTGATATATATATACATATATATATGTATATATATATATATATATATATAATGGGAAATGATTTCCGCAATAAGCTTAGGCAATATCTATTACCTGACATAGTTCTAATTTTTTATGTGTATGATGAGAACTTCTAAGATTTACTCTCTTATCAATTTTCAAGTATACCATACTATAGCTAACTATGCTGTATACTATATCCCCAGAACTTATTTATCTTATAACTGTGCCTTGTAACTTGTATGTTTTGACTATTGTCCCGAACACCCTATCCCCTGCCTCTGGCAACCACCAGTCTGTTCTCTGTTTCAATGAATTTATTTGTTTTCAATTCCACACATGGATAAGATCAAGTATTTGCCTTTCTGTGTCTGATTTATTTCACTTAGCATAATGTCCTCAGGGCGCATCCACGTTGTTGCAAATGATCGGATTTCCTTTTCCTTTATGGCTGAATAGCATTCCATTGTATTTAAGTCCCACATTTTCCTTACCCATTCTTCCATCCATGGACTCTTAAGTTGTTTCTAAGTCTCGGAAAATAATGCTTCAATGAATACGGGAGTGCAGATACATGTTTGAGAGAGTGATTTTGTTTCCTTCAGGTAAAACCCAGAAGTGGAGTTGATGGATCGTCTGGTAGTTCTATTTTCAATGTTTTAAGGATCCACTACATACCATTTTCCACAGCGGTTGCACCAATTTATACTCTCACACACAGTACACAAGGGTTCTCTTTTCTCTCATTTCATAGGTTGCTTTTTCATTTTGTTGATAGTTTTTTTTTTTACCTGTACAGAAGTTCTTTAGTTTGATATAGTCCCTGTTCTTGCCTTAACATTTGGTGTCAAATGCAAAAAAGCATTACCAACGCCAATGTCAAAGAACTTGCCCCCTGTTTTCTTCTAGGAGTTTTATGATTTCAGTTCTTATATTTATCTTTAATTCATTCCGAATTGATTTTTGTGTATAGTTTAAGATCAGGACCCAGTTTCATTCTTCTGCATGTGGTTGTCCAGTCCTCCCAACACCATTTACTTAAGAGTATCCTTTCCCCATTTCATTTGCTTTGCTCCTTTGTCATACTTAGTTGGCCATCTGTGCAGGTTTTATTTCTAAGCTCTCTATCCTGTTCTATTGATCTATGTGTCTTTTTTATGCCAAGTACATACTGTTTTGATTACTATCACTTTGTAATATACTCTAAAATGGGGAAGTATGATGGCTACATCTTTATTCTTCTCTATCGTAGTTACATTGCTACATTGTGTAGCTATATAGCAGAATTAATGAGAATAAATTTGAATTTATGACTTTTGCTTTTAATATAAGACTTAATACATGCTACCTGAGAGCTTCAATTTTCCCTTCAGGAGGGAGTAACCTAATTGAAGCAGAGACTCTTGGATTTGTCAGAATTTCAATATAGCAGATTTGCTGGAAACATAAATTAATACTTAGGCTATTATTAGGCAAATGACTGCTGTCATCCTCTAACGCGATGACTCTAATTTTTAATACTTGATTTTTGGATGCATCTATTTTAATATATTACAATTTATATGAGAACTTAGTACATTTTAGGGCATCTGGGTGGCTCAGTGGGTTAAAGCCTCTGCCTTC
>LNAC01000051.1:376035-421453 GCA_002007465.1 Ailurus styani
TCTCTCTGTCAAATAAATAAATAAATAAATCTTAAAAAAAAAACAGTACATTTTATTTTTTTTTTAATATTTTTTTTATTTATTTGACACAGAGATAGAGATCACAAGTAGGCAGAGAGGCAGACAGGGAGAGGGGGAAGCAGGCTTTCCGCTGAGCAGAGAGCCCGATGCGGGCCTCGATCCCAGGACCCTGAGATCATGACCTGAGCCGAAGGCAGAGGCANTTCTCTCTGTCAAATAAATAAATAAATAAATCTTAAAAAAAAAAAGTACATTTTAAAGATGAAAAGTTATGTTCTTCTCATCCTTGAAATTACCTGATATCACATATCATTTATCATATATTACACACATTATCTTATTTGATTGCAATAATCCTAGGAGTTAAGACCTTACATTAAATTTTTTGTTTTAATTAACAAGAGATTGCAAAAAAACTTGTGAAAAGACACCCAACAGGCTAGTGATATACCCCAGATTCAAAACCAGCTGTACTAGAGAAAAGATCCCAGTCTTATTCACTACATCACAACAGATTTTTATTTTTTATTTTTTTAAAGATTTTATCTATTTATTTGACACAGAGAGAGAGAGATCACAAGTAGGCAGAGAGGCAGGCAGAGAGAGAGGAGGAAGCAGGCTCCCCACTAAGCAGGGAGCCCTATTGCAGGGCTCAATCCCAGGACCCTGAGACCATGACCTGAGCCAAAGGCAGAGGTTTTAACCCTCTGAGCCACCCAGGTGCCCCCACAACATATTTTTAAAAGTGAAAATTATGATGTGTGTATGTTTGAGAATCATACTGTCTATTTTTTCCCCTAGGATGAAATAAGAAGTATCTTTTTATTTTTTTTAAGTTCAATTAGCCAAATTATAGTACATCATTAGTTTCAGATGTAGAGTTCAATAATTCATCAGTTGTGTATAACACCCAGTGCTCATCACATCATGCACCCTCCCTAATGCCCATCACCCAGGTACTCCATCCCCACACCCACAGGCCCTCCAACAACTCTCACTCTGTTTCCAATAGCTAAGAGTCTCTCATGATTTGTCTCCCTCTCTCATTTCTTTCCATTCCATTTTTTCCTCCCTGCTCCTATGATCCTCTGTCTTTTTTCTTATATTCCACATGAGTGAAACCATATGATAATTGTCTTTCTCTGACTGACTTATTTTTTTTAAAGATTTTATTTATTTATTTGACACAGAGAGAGAGATTACAAGTAGGCAGAGAGGCAGGCAGAGAGACAGGGAGAGGAGGAAGCAGGCTCCCTGCCGAGCAGAGAACCTGATGTGGGTCTCGATCCCAAGACCCTGAGATCATGACCTGAGCCGAAAGCAGAGGCTTTAACCCACTGAGCCACCCAGGCACCCTCTGACTGACTTATTTTGCTCAGCATAGTACCCTTCAGTTCCATCCAGGTCAATGTACATGGTTAAGTATTCATCCTTTTTGATGGCTGAGTAATATTCCTCTCTCTGTGTGTGTGTGTGTGTGTGTGTGTGTGTGTGTGTGTGTGTGTGTGTGTGTGTTATACCACATCTTCTTTATCCATTCATCTGTTGATGGACATCTGGCACTTTCCATAATTTGTCTATTGTAGACATTGCAGCTATAAGCATTGGGGTGCAAGTGTCTCTTCAGATCACTGTATTTGTATCTTTGGGGTAAATACCTAGTGATGCAATTGGTGGGTCATAGGGTAGGTTTATTTCTAACTTCTTGAGGAAACTCTATACTGTTTTCCAGAGTGGTTGTATCAGCTTGCATTCCCACCAACAGCATAAGAGGGTTCACCAACATTTGTTGTTTCCTGAGTTGTTAATTTTAGCCTTTCTGACTGGGGTGAGGTGGTATCTCATTGTGGTTTTGATTTCTATTTCCCTGATGTCAAGTGAGATGGAGCATTTTTTCATGTATCTGTTAGCCATTTGTATGTCTTCTTTGGAGAAATGTCTGTTCGTGTTTTCTGCCCATTTCTTGACTAGATTATTTGTTTTTTGGGTGTTGAGCTTGATAAGTTCTTTATAGATCTTGGATACCAGCCCTCTACTGATATGTAATTTGCAAATATCTTCTCCTATTCTTTCAGTTGTCTTTTAGTTTTGTTAACTGTTTCCTTTGCTGTGCAAAAGTTTTTATCTTGATGAAGTCCCAATAGCTCATTTTTGCCGTTGTTTCCCTTGCCTTTGGAGATGTGTCTAGCAAGAAGTTACTGTGGCCAAGGTCACAGAGGTTGCTGCTTATGTTCTTCTCTAGGGTTTTGATGGATTCCTGTCTCACATTTAGGTCTTCCATCAATTTTGAGTTTATCATTGTGTCTCGTGTAAGGAAATGGTCCAGTTTCATTCTTCTACATGTGGCTGTTCAATTTTCCCAACATTATTTGTTATAGAGACTGTCCCTTTCCCATTGGATAGTCTTTCCTGCTTTTTCAAAGATTAGTTGATCATAGAGTTGAGGGTCCATTTCTGGGTTCTCTATTCTGTTCCATTGATCTAGGTATCTGTTTTTGTGCCAGTACCATACTGTCTTGATGAGTACAGTTTTCTAATAGATCTTGAAGTCCAGCATTGTGATGCACAAGCTTTGGCTTTCTTTTTCAACACTCCTCTGTCTGTGTGGGGTCTTTTCTGGTTCCATACAAATTCTAGGATTATTCCAATTTTGTGAAAAAAGCTGATGGTATTTTGATAGGGATTGCATTGAATATGTAGATTGTTCTGGGTAGCAGAGACATTTTAATAGTATTTATTCTTCCAATCCATGAGCATGGAATGTTTTTCCACTTCTTTATGTCTTCCTCCATTTCTTTCATAAGTATTCTGTAGCTTTCTGAGTATGTATCCTTTGCCTCTTTGGTTAGGTTTATTCCTAGTTATCTAATGGGTTTTGGTACAATTATAAATGGGATCAAATGCTTAATTACTCTTTCTTCTGTCTCATTGTTAATGTATAGAAATGCAGCTGATTTCTGTGAATTGATTTTATATTCTCCCATGTTACTGAATTCCTGTATGAGTTCCAGCAATCTTTTGGGGTTTCCACATAAAGTATCATGTCATCTGTGAAGAGTGAGAGTTTGACTTCTTCTCTGGCAGTTTGAATGTCTTTTATTTTTTTGTTGTTGTTGTCTGATTGCTGAGGCTAAGACTTCTAATTCTATGTTGAAAAACAGTGGTGAGAGTGAGCATCCCTGTCATTTTCCTGACCTTAGGGGAAAAGCTCTCAGTTTTTCCCCAATGAGAATCATATTCACTGCGGGCTTTTCATATATGACTTTTATGATATTGAACTAGGGAAATCATACTGTCTTAATGAGAATTTAGCTGGAAAGAATTTACTTACAATTTTAGTAGGGGGAGACACAAAAATTTTCAATTACTCAGATTAACAAAAAAACAGTAGATGGAAAATAGAGCCAGAAAAGGAGAGTTCAGACAACCAAGGGACTAGTAGCATTAATATTTGACAAAATTGAGGTGTTTCATGGTTGTCTCTTAAAAATTTGGGTTTCATTCTGTCACAGTTGCTCCTTGCCCTTAGCCCTCACATTCCAAAACTGAAAGTGGTTTTTCATAGGTATTATCTTTGATTCTGTTATATTTTCTGTATTACTTAAAAGCACATGTAGGGGTGGAAAAACTCTTATTTTCTCTGACTGAAGATTGTAAATGAAGACTGGTTACCAGGAGAAAGGAAATAATGAATTTTAATTGTATGAACACAATGAGGGATTCCACAGAAAAGAAATGAAAACCCAAAGAAGCAGTCAGATTCAAGGGCTTTAAACCATTTTAACAAAGGAAAATAAATTGTAGCAAAGTGACATTTACTTCACTCTTGTGGTTACTAGTGGGGAGAAAATCATGAGGAGGTAAATATATGGGTAAGTAAGTTATTCAGTAAAGTTTGTTTATGCAGATCCCTCTTGATACCTTCTTCATCTCTGGTGATAAGCATTGTCCTCTTTCTGGTACAAGTGGTAGTGGGGGGAAGACAACTTACAAGGGGAATTTATGCCCCAAATTTAGGCAGATGGGGGAGGACAGAGAGCTACTCCTGTGTCTGTTTTTTCTCAGTTACCTTCAACGCAAAGTAATCATTATGTTAGGCTGGCATATTTTGTTCCCTTTTATACCTAAGCTTCCACATGAAATTCAGAAATAGTAATATTTTCTTATAAACTACTTTGTCCCCTAATATGAAACTCAAATGACATTCATTTTCCAGCTTGATTCTGAAACATTCACTTCCAGTTTTATTATGTTGTTTGGTTTAGAAGTCTTTTAAATCCTGGATTGATGGAAAGATTTAGATGTGATAATGAATATATATTCTAAAATCAAGAGCATTATAATAGAAGGCAGGATTCAGAAATTATGTTTTAATCTGTGAGCTAGTGCAATTTAGTTCTTGAATTTCCTATGTGAAATCATGTATTGGAACTGCCTCATTGTATGTTCTTTCTGTGTCTTCTTTGTTCTTTTTGCATTTTCTTTTCCTGTTTTATTTCCCACCCTCCCCCCCAGGGTCAATTATTGATCCTCTCTATAACAGTCATTTCCCTTAGTGGACTAACTTTGTTTTACGGCTTTATCCTTCTTCTCTAGGCTGTTTCTGTAGGGCCTGTAAGATGAAAATGGTTGTTAAAGATGAGTGTTTGCAATCCGTTTGGTGATAAGCAATGATAATTTGAATCCCAATTACACAACATGTTATCCCCTCATAAAAGAATTCAACTTTCTCAATAATAGACCTATATTGCGGAAAGATCATTCTCTTATTATTATTGCTGTATTTGAATTTTGCCAATAAAATTGCGAAAATTAGTTTTCTCTCTTATTATAAAGTACTTTACACAATATCTTTGAATTTGTCTTTTGGATTGCAAAGTCTAAAATATTCATATCTGTTCCTTCATTAAAAAAACATTTGCCAATGCCTTGTCTAAAGATTGGATTCACTCAATAGATGTCTTCTGTTTGGGCTTTGTAATTCAGAATGTTTAAAATCAACAACCACAAAAACTTATATTAATCTCTTTCTTTCCTGAACTTAAGTAGAAACTATAATTCGGGATGCTTTTAGCATTAAGATATTTGTGTGCTATGTTGCATGTGTATGTGAGTGTGTGTGTGTATGTGTGTGTGTGCGCACGTGTGTGTATGTGTGTATTGAACTGGATGTCATCTTAGCTTTTAAACAGATTTCAGGCTTAGAAAAGGCAGGTAATTATTCATAATCTTATTTTATTTACCATGAAAGATAACATTTTGATATTAATGAAAATGTCGATCAATTAATACTACATAAATAAATGATTATGTGAAATGAAGAATTTGAGGGTCAACATTAAATCATATACAAAATAAACACATTTAATGATCAAGCATACTTTACTTCAAAATGAAATTCTTATCTTTAGTTCCTTAGAGACTCAGGAATTCTCAGTGAAATGAGAACTGTGAGAGCTTCAGAAGAAGCCCCTGGTGAAACTCTCTCATTCTCTTACCTATCCAATGACCAAGGCAAATTGATCCATCCTGCTGAATCTCCTCTCCCATGTGCCTTAAAGTGGATGATCTGTAAGGTTTCATCAAGTTCTGATAATCTGCAGCTACTATGGCCAGCAATCCCACCAGCATGTCTTATTTCTGGTAATAGACATTACTGTTTAAAGGAAAACAAGTCAGATACCCCTTCTGCAAAATACCACTCATGCTGACTATTAACTTCTCTTTATGAGCTAGAGGTGCTTCTCAGGGCTTGCTGGTATTCTCGCTTAATCCACAACATGAAGTAGCTACTGTTGCTTTTTTTTAGATGAGGAAACTAGGCTCAAAAGAGGTTAAGGTGATTTGCCCATAGTTAGAAAACTTGGAAGTGTCAAAACTGGAATTCAAATGCTATTTTATTTCAAAGCCTAAATTACTGACAACTAAAGTATATAGTAGCATGCTTTAGTGACCCCCTCCTGAAAATCTTCTCATTTCCTAAACATGAAGAAATCGCCTTTGAAGGCAAAGCCCTTCAGTCCATCCTCCCTAACCCTTCAACACTCAGCTAACTGTTTGACATGGATTAGGAAAAGTAGAAAAGCAGGAGTATCAGAAGGGAAAGGCTGTCCTGAAAGAGTTAGATGAACACCCTGAAAATGTGAACTTTTGCTTGGTTATTATGTTGCCTAAAACAGACCTAACTTCCTGCTTAAGCTGCTACAGCAAAATACCTTAGAACAAGGGGACTTAAACAACAAACATTTATTTTTCACAGTTTTGGAGGATGGGAAGTCCAAAATCAAGCTGCTGGCAGATTGGATGTCTAGTGATGCTCTCAGTTTGCAGATCTCATTATGTTCTCACACACACTTGGAGAGACACAGAGACGGCTTTCCTGTCTCTTACTCTTTTTATAATGTCACTAACCCCATAATGAGGAACCCACCTACATGACTCAATCAAATCTTAATTAGCTCCAAAGGCCCTATCTCCAAATAATATCAAATTGGAGATTAGGGTTTCAACATATAATTTTTGAAGGGACACAAACATTCAATCCAAAGCATTCTGTTTTATAATTTTACTGGAACATCTTTACTGAAAGTTCACTTGTTCCATGCCCTTTGGAAAGAATGCTCTATCTTTAAAGATCAAGAAAGCACAGAGTTGAACTAGAAGATGTGATTTGAAATCCCATCCAAACGTGTAGCATACTATGTATCTCTAGGTCCTATTGTCAGTGAATGTCATGATTACTGCAAAGACTTTTAGTCTTTTTTTTTGTTTTCCTTCTTTTTAGGTAAAATCAAACCATCAAGTTTATATATTTGATGATCTCCTACTTTTTAGCTTTCTCCAGAACAAATTAAAGAATATTTATGTGAGTGTGTATATACTTTTGAATTACATTAAAATTTTTTTCCCACTTCATCTATCTCAGTTAACTCATGAAATTGAAATTATTCTCTTTTTAGTTCCCGATGAAATGATATGAACAAGTGTTTTTATGAACAAGCGTAGGGGGAGGGTAGTAATGAGGGAGGCAGGAAGGAGTCCAGATCCAATGTAGTGACCAAACAAAATATACTGCAATGAGGGCTCTGGACCAGAAACACGTATATGGATTTATTTTTATATAAATGCGGCTGTCGATTTGCTTGGTTAAAACAAAATCAATGAACTATACAAGACCCTCTTCTAAAATGTATTTCTTAGATCATCACGTGAATCATGAAAACCTTTATTTTTTTCTTTTCTTAGAGTCTTTGGGTTAATGAAACACAGCCAGTTACAGTGATCTTGCTGTTTTTCTCTTCTCCAATGAGCACAGTTTACTTGAGGCCTCTTCTGAGGCAGAGTTTGCCAACACAACTGAGCAAGTCTAGTGTAGAGAACTTTAATGTGGTTGGACAATATCCAGCACCAAACAAGAATCTGTGTCAAGCTCTAAAACGGATCATATTTTCTTCCTCATAACCCTTTCTTTCTTCCTGGAGTCATTGAGACTTTGCCTCCTTGAGTCCTCAGATTGTCAGGATTTTCAAAAAAGTTCAGTGGTTCCTCTACTTAGGTAACATGCTTGGTGCTAATCCCCAGCCCTTCTTGAATTCAAGGATGTCCTAGGGCAAGACTTTACACTTGCCTGCCTGCTTTCTCATGTGAAACTTGGGGGTTTTCTTACTCTGTGCCAGTTCACGAGTAGGCTGATGATCTGTGTGAGATGAATTACCTTTGTGGGAAGGGAGCCCTACAAATGCCAAATTGTACTAAATTGGTGAATAACATCAGGCTGTTAGGTCAAGAGCTGAAGAAAGCAGTCAAACCTGCCTAATGAATTTGTTGCGTATTTTAAGAGCTTGAATCAACTCAGGGAAACAGAAGTGAGATAAATTTAATAATAATAATAATAATAAACAACTACGTACTTACTATATTCCAGTGACTATGCTAAAGTGCTTTAGATGAGTTAGTTTCTTAAACATTACACTAACCTATGAGTAGGAGATAGGTATTGCCATTATCTTCAGTTAACCACTGAGTAGTTAACAGGCTTAAGAACACTGATGGATAAATGGTGTCATAAAAAATAGAACCTGGGACTTTTTGGTTCTAGAACAACAAATGTATTTCCTATATTGCTTATAATGTTGTCATTTGACTTCCTGTAGTAACAGAACTTCCTGCTAAGAAAGTTTTGAGGTTCAGAGTGAGTTCTGAAGAATACCTGCATGTCTCTGCCAGTTGCTGGCTGTGCGCTGCTGGTCAAGTTATATCACCTAACCCGTGACATGGGCTCAGTAAGTGTCCCTCCCCCTGGCGTTGCTGTGAGATTATCCATGTGGAGCATGTAAATGAGAACTCAGTACTTAGTGAGCATTCAAAACATTTTAGTTACTATTATCACTTACTTAAAGACAGCATCTTTTCTAATAATCACGTTACCACTTTCAGCCAGAGAACATGTGTATAAGTAAACACTAATTCATGGGTCTTATTTGACCTATTGATTCCCACTTGCTGATACAATCAAAGTAAGATAGTAATAAGGCAGTATAGCTTCTTACACAGATCTGGCTTGGTTGTAAGATTTAAACATCAGTTGCTACTTCCATCCCAAGCCATGCTGAATGAGCTAATAGTTTATTTGTAAGCATTTTAGGAGAAATTATAAAGTAGAATGAAGTATTGGCTCCATTAGGCACATTAAGGATTTGGATTCTGCATGATCAGTGGGTAGAAAAAACCTGGAATTATTTCAAACCATCCTTGTATTTTATAATTGTATATCTCTTCCTTCCATATAAGCAGATAACAACTACCAAAACCTCTAATTAACCAAAGAATAGACATAAGAAACCTTGTGTATTCACATTTGTTTCCACATAGTCCATGGAAGCCACAGGCTGTTACATAAACTTGGAGAGAATATTCTTGGGCTGATGTGCTTAAAGCTAACTCCACTAAACTCAGACCCCCTGAGGCCACAGGTTCAAATTAGCCTTGAGTTTGAATTCCAACCCTGTCATCTAACTAGAGGGATGACTCTAGATGTGTCACTCAAGCTTCAATTTCTTCCCTGGAAATATAGTATCTTCCTCATGAACAGTTGTGGCCTTTAAGAGAATCCATGTAATTAGATAGATTACATATCATGGCATACTGTGTTTTCAGTAAGTTTTAACAAATGCAATGTTGTGAGTATTCTTACTGCTTCATTCCACTCAGAATGGAATATCACTGTAATTTTAGCCTATCTTTAGATTCTGCATGACTTTAAAAAAGGTTAAAAAAGAAAGTAAACCATGTTCTATGAAAGTTAAACTACTAAGGAGAATAAGAAGGTCTGCCTTTTATTTGCAAAAATCTTACATTTCCCTAAATTCCAGGTAGTAAAAGCCACTTTTTTATGCTAAGTTTTTTAATTATACAAAATCATCAAACCATCAAGTAAGATTTACAAAGTGCCTGATGGGCGTCGCATCATGTTGGGTACCATAATACAATTAATGTTGATGTAATGTATAAAAGTGTTTTTAATTTTAAAAGTGTTTTTAAAAACTTTTTAAAGTTTTAAAAGTTTTTAAATGTGGTTATAAACTAATTAGTCTCAATCTTTGACTCTTTTTACAAGAGTAAGGGACTTGAGGTTTAGTTTCAATGGACAGGATTCAAATTACAAGCCAGAAGGCAACTGAATGCTTCAGATACCCAAGTCCATGTCCAGATTTTAGTTCACAGTCTGGAATATCAGATATTTTATATGCCTCCTATCTATCTAAGTTGATGGGTTTAGATGTCAAATAAGAGAACCAACATGGGAAAGGCATTCAAATCCAGCTGTTCTTGAAGTTTCTCATAAATGTACCTTTCTTCTATGAATACTATCCCTTAAGTTTATGGAAGCAAATTTCATTTGCCCTCTCACTCTTGGCAATTACAAAGAAACATGGCTCTGAAGATGCAAAACACTACACAAATATATTAGGATCCACAATCCTTCCAATTTTCATTTTTCTCTCGCAGGCAGCATAACCTTATAGGAAAGCCTGCAAGCCTGGCCATCAGCATCAGGGAGATAGGCCTTGAATCCCAAACCCATCACCTTCAAGGTGTATGGCTCTGGAAATTAGATAAGTTTTTTACTTTATCTCTAGCCTCTACACTTGTTATCTCTAAAATAGGGATAATACTAATGCAAAAGTCATAGGTTTCTTTTTAAGGTTATTACAATAGCAGAAATTAAAAACAAATACTTCTGTGTCAAATGCATTTCAAACCTTCTAGCCATTTTCATTAGAACAAAGAATCTGTATAATCCCACTATATCCAAGAAGATTTACACAGGGCATGTTTCATTCCTTGTACACATTGTTTATAGCTAGAGTAACTATTTCTGAGATAAGTGATTCTCAAGCTAGACTACACATCAGAATCACTGGAGAACCTTAAATACACTGATTCTCAGGCCCCATGCCTAAATAATCAAACCATGGTCTCTAGAAATGGGACCCTTGGCAGTCACTGACACTTTCTTAGAAGTAAAAAATCCATCTTCCATGTTACTCTCTGAATTCTACAGTCTTTTCTTCTCTTATCGCATTGATCACTCCATTCTGAAGTTGAAGATGTTGCTTTTCTCTGTTGCATTATTAATAATTGCTTGGAAGCTGGATACATTTGGTTATGTCACAAAGGAATATAAATTTGATTACACTTAAGATTTCAACATTTCAAACAAGACTTCTAACAGGAAATCTTCACAAAAACTCAAATTTTGTCTCCACCACCCCTCAAATTTTTCTTTTCCTCTGAGCCCTTGGAAAAGTCATGATTTTATCTTATCCTCCTGCTTGTAATCTAAATATTCACTGTTCCGAAACTTTTGCTTTCCTTCTGCAAAGCAGAATAGCTTATAATATCTGTAGCATTGTCTAAGTTAATCCTGCATTAGCCTAAACAAATATATATTAATTTTGTTTTGCACAGTGATTTATTACTACTTGAGAGTTCCCACCAATGTTTCACTGGCTAAATTATTATTAATTCTTATTTCTGGATTTATCTACTATGGTTCATAGGAAGGAGGACCAGGATAATTCATTGACACACATCTAGACTCGGGGGAATGAAACACCATCCATGAGTCTTAAACTCAGGGGAAACATCTATGATCATGAATGACATGGCCTCTCATAATTTTCTTTACTGACACTATCTTTAGGGGTTTAGATTATGTTAAGCTAGGCTTAGAATAAATTACATATGCTAACTCTCTTACTATTCTCTAAAATCTTATGTAAAAAATGTATTCCTTCATTAAATGAATTTCCTAGTGAAAAATAAAAAATGCTAAGACATGGAAAAAATGAAGTTTCTTTTAACTATCCAGGATAAAAGTAGTACAGACATTAAGTATCTCTGCCCCCACCACACCCAAGGTGACTGCTCATTCAATAGGGTTCATAATGATGAAATTTATTCTGCTTTGAATAGGTCCCTTTACTTAATGCAAAGGAAGAAAGACCTATAGAAGTAAAAATGCTAGAGAATATACTGTGATTTTGTTGTTTTTGTACAAAAAGTACAGGGAGGAGAAATATGTAGGGAAACAGTTATGTAGATTTGAGGACACTTCCCCTCATCACAATACAGACACAACCTAATTTAAGGAATTTGTAGTTTGCTTCCTAACTAACACACCAACTTGCATAGCTTTGAGAGCTCTGATCGGGTTCCATTATCTCTGTCATCTGCAATCTGTATTTTTTTTAATAATGAAATTTACTCATTTTCTTAGGTTAAACTGTTTTTCTGGAAGCATTTAAGAAGGAGTGTCTTCATCTGAGAAGTATAAATAAATTTTATAATGTGAGAAGCCTGAGTCATCCTAAACAAGTCCTCTTCTTTATCTCCCAACTTTCCATACCTAACTCATCACTAATGTCTGTTTCTAGTCTATACAGACATCTCTCCAATCTGTTCTATCTATACTTCCATCCTCACTACCACCGTAGTCAGGCTACTAATGCTTCTAGAATGGACTGTTGCAAACCCCTTTTGAGTGGGCTACCAACATCCATCCTTATCCCCTCTCCTGCATTTTCCTACTGCATCTACAGAGAGATATATGCAATCATTTTCTTTTTTTTTTTTAAGATTTTATTTATTTATTTGACACACAGAGAGAGCAGATCACAAGTAGGCAGAGAGGCAGGCAGAGAGAGAGAGAAAGAGGAAGAAGCAGGCTCCCCGCTGAGCAGGGAGCCTGATGCGGGCCTTGATCCCAGGACCCTGAGATCATGACCTGAGCCGAAGGCAGTGGCTTTAACCCACTAAGCCATCCAGGCACCCTATGCAATCATTTTCAACACAAATCTGATTTTGTCACTCCTTCCTGAATCGCATCTCATCCCAGCCTTCAAACTTTCATCCCCCACCCAATCTTTCATAATTGTCCTGTCCTTCCCCATCTTGCTTTGATCTCCAGCCCACTGTGCTACTTGGCTAGCTCCCTCACCACCACCACTAGCCCCAATTGGGATCAAAGGATAAAACCCTCTTATCTCCTCCCACTCCTAATTTACCCTTATTCATCCTTCAGATTTCAGATTAATCGGCACTCCTCTAGGGAAGTCTTTCCCGATCTCTCTGCATAAATTAATTTCCCTTTGACTCTGTCTCAGAGCTCCATATATCTTAGCACTTACCACAATCACAATTTTACAATGACTGCTAATTATTTGATTAGTATCTCCCCCATTAGACTGTGTTTATTCACCATTATAGCTTTAGTGCCTTGTACAATCTAGCTCTCAATAAAGGACCCAATAAAGTAAATATTAATTGAATGAATTAATGAATCAAACATCTCTATTCCCCTATATATGAAACATTAAAAAGATATCCCACAATTAGGGTATACTTAGCCTTAGCCTTACATTCGCAGTAAATATTAATGAAAAAATGTCCTGCTGACAGGCAACTACTACATGGATTACAGTAATCTATCCCTTCCTGTCTAATAGGAAACTGTGGTTCTTATGAAGAAAGCAAACATAATTATGAAGCATGGCACAATGCCAAATAGGTTACAGTCCAAAAAGCTCTGAGGGTAATAGAATTCCTAAGTTCCAGGGTCGGCCAAACTAATTTCCAAGCATATATCTTATATTTGAAACAAAATGCTTAACATTTGACCCTAAATATGTATGAAATAATTCAGGAGTCTCATGTATCAAAGGTTAATGATGTACTTTCCCAATTAGTTATCTTTTATGGATGCCAAACCACTACTAGGACATTCACTTTGAAAATATTTTTAGAAATTAAGATTTTTTTATTTCAATTTTCTAAAGGTTTGGAAGGCTCTCCATATCATTAGCCACTTTCAGGGTGTTTAGCCCAAACACTATGCCTAAATTCCTAAGAGTGGTATAATGGAAATATCACAGATTCCAAGTTTTTATTTTAACTTAGAACCCTGGTACCTGTATTTATATCACAATCATAATTTAGAAAAAGTTATTTTTGTATGTCCACCCTTCAGGTGTCTCTTCAATAAGATGATGTAGGACTAAATTTAATACTATGTCCGAAAGACCTTTTCTGGTGTGAGGGGAATGCTGGGTGCCCAAATAATGCTGGTTCTTGTCCCCTTATTTTTCTTCCTTGTTTGTCTTGTCATTTGGATTATTCAAGACATTTGAAAAGTGTGGAAATCTATGTGCCAGTTTGTATATGCTTAGTTTCAAATCACATCACATTTCATTTGTCCAGGAGATGGATGTAAAAGATCTTGCAACTAAAGATTGGAATGACTTTTTCATTCTGATAAGTACATCTATTTATAGAAAGATAGCAATCAAGAGCACACATGAAAACTGACAGACAGAAAGACCTTTTGAAAAGGAAGAGGAAGAAGTACATATAACCTGTGTCATTTTCAGATTGAGGTTCTCTGATATGCGGTTTGCCTGAAGGAAATAATAAGTGATACCAAAGAATTTAACATAACCTCTTCTACATCTAAATTCTTCTCTCAAGGACCACCTTGGTGTGGAAATCTGAGTCACACACCCAACTTCTCTGGAAAGAGTGATTTTGAAACCAACAGCTAATTTCCGCAGTCAGCTAGGGAAGGTTCCCCCTTGGCTATGTAAGGTACATTAGAAAGAGCAATTGTTTTCTCTCTCTCTCTCTCTTTTTTAGTATCATAGTATTTTTTTAACATAGTTAAAAGTCACTTAAACCTTCTTGCTCAATACTTTTCTTTTGCAAATTGAAGTGAGAATCTGAGGGTTTAAATCTATAAAGAAGGCTTTTCTTGGATGTTTTATCTCAGCCTTCTATGTTTAGACTTAAATACAATTTTAACATTGAAGTATCCATTATGTTGGTCCCTTTGTAAAACAAAACAAAACAAACAGAAACTTAGATAGCTTGCAAGTAGAAGTACAGCTTTGAAAACAAATCCAAAATAATGACTGAATAAAACCTCTGTTGGAATATAAATTGAATCACTGACATTTGGCAGTGGCATCAGCTAACTCTTAGCCTTAGGTGATGAATAGCGCCTCTCAAAATGAAATACTCTGGCTTAGATCCCATTACAAATAGAAATACAACTCTCTGTAAATAATGACTTTATTCCATGGAAGCGATACTTGCACAAGGAAATGGTTTCATTATTACCATATATTACTCCAATAATACCCAGCAACATTGCCATCCTGGACAAGTTATATAACCTCTCCCTGCTTTACGTTTCTCATCTGTAAGATGGGGATAATAATACCTTGTAGGATGGCTAAAAATTTAAATGGCAAAGCATATATATGTATATCAGTAAGAAATGCCACCTAGAATTTGGTCTTGAAGTCTGGAAACATAAATAAATGTTTACCGTACGAAACCGACATATTAAGTGATCAATTAACGCCTGCAGTCAACAAGTTAGAAAGTCACTTTGAGGTGCTCCCATAGGACGGGGCACCATCCCATTGTGCTAAATTGGTGAAGGACTACTTGGATGATAGTTTCCAAATCTGCGTCTGCCGACATGGCCATGTGGAACAGGTTCCACACTCACTAGATTTAAACTCCCGCGGTTCCTTTTTCTGGAATATATGCTAAAGGCACAGTTTTGTTTAGCATAAATCTAAGAAACAAATCATTATGACAGTGCATCACAGATTTGCACGGTGGAAATACTATGGAAAAACACCGTCTTTGTTGCAATTCCATGCCCACGCACTTAGGAAAATGCAGGTGTTATGGAGAGGCGCCTTCTCCTAGATGTCTTCTTCTAGGGCAACAGATGGAGTCAATAATATGCTCCTCAAAAGGTGAGAATAGAAAGTTCTTCCTTTCTAAGAGTTTCAGTAGAAGATCTTAGGGTCTTCTGTTATAATGTAAATGTATTTATTTCCAAAGCAAGAACCAGTTGAGAGCAGTGTAATATTGATGCTGAAGAGAAAGTAAGAGATTTAGAGTCCATGACACTGCCTTGGAAAAGTCAGACTAAGATCTTAGGAACAAAATAAAATTCTGGCAGAAGCAGAATTTGAATCTACAAAAGTCTTTGCTCTTTCTGCTTCTGGGTATATTTTACAGCTCCTATTATGTGCCAGAGCTCATGCTAGCTAGGGAATTGCCAGATTTAGCAAATAAAAATACAGGATACCCAGTTATATCTGAATTTCAGATAATGAAATGAATAATTCCTTAATAAAATATATATATATATATATATATAATTCCTTAATATAATTATATCCCATGAAATATTGGGGATATATTTCAAAAATAAATTATTTGTTGTTTTTCATCATTAACCTGAAATTCAAGTTTGTTTACTAGATAAAATACAGTGCACCCAGTTAAATTCAAATTTCAAATAAACAGTAAATAACTGTTCGGTAGGTATGTCCCATGCAACAGTCAGGACATGTTTATATGAAATAAATTATTTGTTCTTTTTCATCATTAACTTGAAAATAAAATTTAACTAGGTGTACTATATTTCTTCTGGCAACTCTATGTTGTCTGTTTATATTCTCCTTTAATCCAAATTTACAAATTATTGAAGAATTTGTCACTTTTTCCAGTTCAAGTAGATAATAAATGATCAACTTTGAATTCAAACACTGGTAAATTTTACTTCAGAATGTGTTCTGGGGGAGATGGTAGGTTGGATTGCTCTAGGAGGTGGGTTAGGGGTACAGAAAGGGAAGGAGTTGAGTGCCAGGACAAAATCTACCTACTTCACCATTTTGATACAGGCTTTGGTTCTGCACTCCTAGCTCTCTCCTTTCTTAAATTCAGCATCACTCTTTGCTCTATCTATTCTATAAGTTTGGTTAAATGGAAAGGAATGGACAAATATTTCTACTCTTATAAACACATAAACAAGGATGCCTTGGATGGCTCAGTCGGTTAAGCATCTGCCTTCAGCTCAGGTCATGATCCCAGAGTACTGGGATCAAGTCCCACATAGGGCTCCTTGCTCAGTGGGGAGCCTGTTTCTGTCTGCTGCTCTCCCTTTTTGTGTCCTCTCTCTGTCAAATAAAAAAATCTTAAAAAACAAAACAAACCATAAATAGCATACCAATTTTCTTGAATCAAAATTCAGGGTATACACTCTGAAAATAATCTGATAAATGAACGAAATATTTATTTATTTATTTATTTATTTATTTATTTATTTATTTATTTAAAAGATTTTATTTATTTATTTGACACAGAGAAAGAGATCACAAGTAGGCAGAGAGGCAGGCAGAGAAAGAGGAGGAAGCAGGCTCCCCGCCGAGCAGGGAGCCCGATGCGGGCCTCGATCCCAGGACCCTGAGATCATGACCTGAGCTGAAGGCAGAGGCTTTAACACACTGAGCCACCCAGGCGTCCTGAACGAAATATTTAAAAAAAAATAAGGGTCAGAAAAATCTGAGCTGAGGGATGCCTGAGGTTATGCAACTGCCTTTGGCTCAGATCATGATCCCAGGGTCCTGGGAAGGAGCTCCACTTCGGGGTCCCTGATCAGTGAGCACCCTGCTTCTCTGTGTCCCTCAGAAGCTCACCCTGCTTGTGCTCTCTCGCTCACTCTCTTACTCTCTCTCTCAAATAAATAAATAAAATCTTAAAAAAGAAAAGAAAAGAAAAGACAATTCTGAGCTGAATAGCCACTCAACTCAACTCCAATTCCTTTATGAGCCCACAGGAAAGTATGTTCCTTTATTTCGTGGTACAACTGTTTTCCTTATATGAATACCACTCACTGGAATTAATATAATTTCTCATTTGTGTTTAGTGGTTTTCATTTTCCACCTATCAGTATGAGAATCCCTAGACTAGATTAAAAGATTCTCTAAAGCGAGATTTATAAAATAGATAAGAATTATTGATAATAATAAAACACCCCCTATTTTAATTCATTTCAAATATATTTCTATCAGTTCCCACAACTAATTCAAATAATTGGCATAGAGCATTGGAGTTATAGAGAAATCTAAACTGGAGCTTCATATAATAGTTTTTCTTTTTGTATAATAAACCCAAAGTACATATGGGTTGTGTTTTGGTTTTGGTTTCCTGAGCGGACATGATCTTTTGCACACAACTATCAGTCTCTCCCCTGACACCTCTCATAACAAATGACCTACCTTGTTTGGATGTTGAATATGGGCTGGATGTTGGTTGAATTGGTTGGGTGTTGAATATGTGTTACTGCAGGAGATGCTATCCCACTAATTAATGCAATCCAGCCTAGAAAGAGATTTATATCTAATAATATAACTTGAATAGAATAGATACCAAAGTACTCCCCGAAGTAGGCTCCAGTTAATAAATATCTATTTGTTAATAGATTTTTTAAAAAACTGTGTTCGTTTCTGATACCACTGTACTTAGTATTGCTTTGAAAAAAAATACTACTTAAAAATTTGGGAGTTTTGTTTTGTTTCAGTTTTTGAAAAGTACCATTCATGACTCATTAGCAAGGGGAGAAAGCCATTCAGAATAGAAAAGATGAACATGCATTGTACAAAAAAATACCATACAAAATACCATGATTTTGTACTCTTTAAATACATGGAACAGAGTCAAAAACATTTGAAATTTATTGTACTTTTCTTGCTTGGCCAAAAAAAAGAAAGAAAAGAATGCTCTCTTGTGTAAGTGCCCCCTTAGAATCTTATCTAAGGGGAAACACTAGCCTAACTTATTAGAAAATCAGAGTTATTGACATCTTTAATAATTAAATGTCACTTTTGTTATCCTTTTATCACTTTCATGGAAGACAGATTTAGACAAGCTATTTATATTTCAACTATGGCTGCCTCAATCTCATACACTTTGAGATCCTTTAAAATATGAAATTTGCCCCCTCTCCCCACCAGTGCTAATATCCTATCCATTCCTGGGGTTGCAGAATGGCCAAATTTTGTCTCTCTTCAGCATCTGCCACGAAGCTCTATTCCAGCCTAGGCCTTTACCCTGTAATCTTTCAATACAACCCCTAATAAGCAGCATCTTTTCTCAACCTCTCTTAATCTCTCTCTCTCTTTTTCTCCCCCTCTCTTCTTTATTTTAGGTGAATGCTAGATACTACATAGTGGCTTATGTCCCTAGATTGTTTCAAAAATCTCCAAGGTAGAAGAGAATGATGGAAAGAACTCTGATTCTGCCCAATGCCTGCAGTATGCTAAGCACTTATTGAGATGTTATCAAGTATAATCCTCACAGTATGTTTGTGAAGAAATATGTAATTGCTTGCCTATCATTAAATTATCACACTGAGGCCCAGAGTGGTCAGCTGGGTAGACAAACCAATGAGGACGCCTAGAAGGAAGATCATCTGTAGGAATCATGAAAGAAAAGCAATGGAAGCAGGACCTGACTTCCAGTTTGGTGCTTGCTCTATCCCCCTAAACATTCACAGACTTTTGCACCTTTCTGGAGAAATGATAGGAGAGTTAGCCAAAGCGGCTATGTGATGAGCATTTCCTTCTAAAACAGTGGCTTCCAACAGTGTTTTTACAGCATATCTGCAGTTTTAGCAGCTTAAAAATGTGAGTGATATGTATTGTTTCCTACTCTAACAACGGCAATGATAATAATAGAATATCTGGTTTGTTTGTTTCTCATCTTTTTTTGTGTATTTGTTTGTTTTCACTTTGATGAGTGCAGGAGGCTAGATAATAGAGCTCTGAGTATTTGAGCCATTTCTGTAGGAATAGCAAAAATTGATTTGTCTCATCATTATCCCTAAAGTGCCAAGTTTTAAGGTTATAAATTATTCTAATCTCGACAGTGTTCAACTTCTAATTGGGTCTGAACTGGATGAGATTGTCAGATTCTAAGATTTGAGTCGCATGCTGCTGTGATGAGGAGAGTAAAAAACATGTAAAATAAATGATCTGCCCAAAGGACTCACATTTATGATTAATTATTGATCTCTTGAAGGGCTTTCTACAAGTAGAAAAGTTTCTGAATTAAACCTTATTCTAGAATATAATCTAAGCATCTTTACTTACAATTTTAACATTGTAACATTACCTATTTTATTTTTTAAAGACTTTATTTACTTATTTGAGAGAGAGGGTGAGAGAGAACATGAGTTGGGGGCAGGGAAGAGGGAGAAGCATGCGCCTCACTGAACAGGGAGCCTGATACAGGACTGGATCCCAGAACTCTGGGATCCTGACCTGAGCCGAAGGTACATGCTTAACCAACTGAGCCACCCAGGTGCCCCTGTTATATTTTATTTTAAAGATTTTGTTTGTTTGTTTGTTTGTTTGTTTATTTGCGAGAGTGAGTGAGCGAGAGAGAGAAAGCACAAGCAGGGGCAGGGCCAGAAAGAGGGAGAAGAAGACTACCTACTGAGGAGGGAGCCCAAGGGGATGCAACCCAGGGCTCAATCCCACCAGGACCCTGGGATCATGACCTGACCCAAACAAAGGCTTAACTGACTGAGTCACCCAGGCGTCCCCAACATTACCTATTTTAAAGACTTGTGGGCGCCTGGGTGGCTCAGTGGGTTAAAGCCGCTGCCTTCGGCTCAGGTCATGATCCCAGGGTCCTGGGATCGAGGCCCATATCGGGCTCTCTGCTCAGCAGGGAGCCTGCTTCCTCCTCTCTCTGCCTGCCTCTCTGCCTACTTGTAATCTCTCTCTGTGTGTCAAATGAATAAATAAAATCTTTAAAAAAAAAAAAAAAAGACTTGTTTGGGAAGAGGACTCTAGTGCCATTGGTTCTCATTTTGTGTGACTTCTCTGCTGCCTTTGACATTATTGACAACCTATTCTTCCAATTCTCCAGGATTCTGACACTTTACTTTTCTGATATATCTTCTTGCCTTTTTGACAAGTTCTCCTTAATTGGATTTTCTTCTTCTGTCTTCCAACTCTGGGGTAGTCCTTGCTCCTCTATTCATTTTACTTTATTTTCACCCTTTCAGAAAATTAACCTCCTTCTATGTCAGTTTTCTTATAATTTTTTTCCCTGAATGACTCCTGGCAGAAGAGTAATTAATGCAGATTCATTCCATCCTGTTTTACCTTAAAAGTGTTTTTTTTCCTATTTCATAATACTTCACTGCAAGTGTGCATAACAATTTTTTTTGAATTGTGAAAAAATTTAAATATTTTCCCTATACTTTGAAATATACTCCCAAAGCCTATCTCATTTTATCCAGGGCTTTATGCACCCCCTGGCTCTAGCCATGTACCCTCAGAATAGAAATACCATCGGAGAGGCTTTGCCTTAAACTATCTTTGTCTCCTGCTCTGACCTGCATCCCGAGTCCAGGCAAACCTCTGTCTGGTCAGGATTTTACTTGGCAATTCTGGCAAATAACTGACACTCAACCTGTTTATAGCCAAATAAAACCTTCCCTTTTAAACTGACTCTGTTTTCTCTGGAAATGGTATATTATGATGCTCTCAGTTGCACAAGATTAAGATTTCAGCGTTATTTTCAATTCCTCCTTTAATCTGCAATACAAAAATTAAATCGTATTATTGTATTCTACTTCTCTTTCTTACTCCTTCATAGTCTAGCATCTTCCATAGTACATGCAAGGATCTTTAACCGTCAGGGAGTCATGGACTGTCTTGGTCATTGGAAACCCATGTACCTCTCCCCAGAGGATCTATATTGTAGTACACACATTTTTAAGGGGGTTCAAATTCCCCACCCCAATAAAATGGCTTTGCCAGCCAGTTTCCTTTCTTCCAAGATTTCCAAATTGCTGTCAGATTTATCTTCCTTAAATACAGTCTTTATCTGGGGCACCTGGTTGGCTCAGTTGTTTAGCATCTGCCTTCCACCCCAGTCCTGATCCCAGGGTCCTGGGATACAGCCCCAAGTTGGGCTCCACGGTCAGTGGGAAGCCTGCTTCTCCTTCTCCCACTCCCCCTGGTCATATTCCCTCTCTCTCTGTCTCTCTCTGTCAAATAAATGAATAAAATCTTAAAAAGAAAAATACAGTCTTCATCAAGCCATTAGCCACCTCAACAGTTTTATATTATATGGAGTATAAACCACTTACAGCATAAAATGGAAGAGTTGAGTGATGTTTTAATATGTATCACGGGTTTATATGGCTCAACCACTTTATACATATTATTATTGTTAAGACTCACAATAAAATTACCTGATAATATCATCTTCTTTTACAAGGAGGAAAAAGAGACGTATGTATATAAGAGAGCTGGACTACACCTCCAAGTCTCTCTTACCTCAAACCTTACGATTTTTCAGTTAATCCAAGTTGGCTTCACTTGCCATCTTGTCTAAAACCCAAACACCTTATTTTGCCTTGCATAAATGGTTTTTTCCTCAAAACTTTTTCCAACTTTGTATTCCACGGCTATCTTCATGTTTCTGCTCCAGCTGGAGTTCTCCCATTGTTCTGACCCAAACTTGACAGGCATGTGGGTTTCCATATGTTGCCTCCTCACCGAAGAAAAGGAAAAAACAATCAATGGCCCTTGCTCTTCCTATCCAACTCCTTATCATTTTTCAAGGCCCACTTTAATTTGTGGTTTCCTCTTCCATAGTGCCCCCTGTGAACATCCAATCAGTACTTTTAAACATATACTTAATTTTCATTTCTTTTTAGTATTTTTTCTGCAATCATTTTGTACTATTATTAGGTTAGTGCTGTGTATAACTTCCCAACTCATTAAACTATAGTCAGTTGAGGGAGCCATATAATTTAATTTACAAATAGCAGGGGCTCCCTATATCTGTTGAATGAATGATTACATATGTATGCATAAGTGACCCATTTTCCTAGCATACAAACCCAGTCACAAATATTTAATCTTTATTTTCTCTAATCTGATTCCTTTGTGAATTCTTTATGAAGTGCAGTAACAAAGAGTGTTGATTTTTTTTTCTTTAAAATGTTATTCAGGTATTCCCTTTAACCACACTGGAAACCTATATTGAACCCTAAAGGGAGTCCTTCACTTAAAATGGTGAAAAGGGAAATTTCGCTCAACACTGTGGTTCTCAAATAGGCCATTAGGTTTTCTTTCTGTCAATATGTTCCTCATATGTCAATTATGTTCCTCAATCAGAATAAGAGACTGTTCTAGCTTACCTTAAAAAACAAGAGAAATAGAACCTGTTCATTCTCAAAAATATGTTAAATCATATGTTTTGTTTTAACTGGCTTGGGCATTGACATGGAATGTTGAGAACTATGCCCAACATGTGCACGGTACATCATCTGCCTGATCCTAACTAGAATATTCCTATTAGCTGATCTCTGGGTAGCCAGGGAGTATGTATTATACATTTTCAGGGAAGCAAGAAAAATAAAAAAATTCCTGATGATACATAGTAAATCAAAGACAAGGCCCAATATGAAAAGATTACTTCTTTTCTCCCTATTTCCACACTATCTAGTTTGTTTTGTCCCTATATGTAAAAGAACTGGGCTCCTAAAGAGCTCTGAAACATGAATGATAAACATATTTTTATATGTTTATAGACTGAAACATATTCAGTCCTGTACACCACCTTTTTTTTCAGTAGAAAGAATACCTAGGCAATTCATTCATTCTTTTAATAAATAGTTATTGACTTACTACTCTAGGCTATAATCTCTGCCTTTTGTACATATTCAGAATTTATCCTTCATAAGACATTGGACCTTTCTCTCCAAATTGCACTCACATCTAAAAATCACAGACACCTATAGGGTCCCCTTTCAATCAACACTAGAATATGCATTTATTTCAGAAAGTCAGCAGTGTGTACACTTTAACATATATACAGAAGTATAACATATATACAGAAAAATACCACCCTGTTAATTTTCAGAGAGGAAGCACATCCAAGAAATCATCAAGCAGTTCAGGAAATTGAACAATACCAACACTTTTAAAACAATCCTTGTGGTATTGCTTAGACTTCATCTTCTTTCTTCAAAGTTACAGTCACTATCTTGACTTGCCTGTTTTTTTTAAATTTCTCAAAGTTCTGCTCTTGTGTTTACCTGAAATACCACTTTGTCATTTGCATCCGTAAGGCTATTATTCACATTTGTTTTAGGATCTCTGATTAATAACTGCTGTATCTAGTTCTCCAATGGGCCTTTCTATTGTTTTCTTGTTTTATCTTGGTCATTTGATCCCAAGTTCTGGTATAGCTGATAATTTTTTGTTTTGAATGTCACATATTATGTATGAAAAATTCAAGTGATGTTTTGAATCTTTGGAAGATGTTACTTTCCTTCAGATTCAATTTCTCTTGCTTCTGAAATTTAATTTGAGACTGAGTTTTTATTTTCCTGAGGGCTAGTTTAATTCTGATTTACTGAAATACACATTTCTTCTCATGGATAGGAATAAAGGTCATTTCTCTCTAAACAGTCAGGTATGCCTTTTTCATTGAGTAATAAAAGTTGCATGGACTCATATTCTGTTTGACAAATACCAGGAAACATAGCTGTAAGTGCCGTGTTCTATTGAAATCATTCTACTTCTTCTACTTCCATTATTATTTGACTTTTGCTTTTCTTTATACATTTATGATTTCATTATGTTATTTCTTATGTAAACTTCCTCAATTTCTTTTTGTGGAAGTGGATGCGGTAAAAATATCAAATAAATAAACATCACTATATGGGGTTTGAAAACCGTTCTGGGTATATTTCAAGGTTGTACTACCAGATAATTTTAATTTTGTTTTTGTTGGTGGTGTTCATCTGTTTGCTTTGCTTTGCTTTGCTTTGCTTTGCTCAGTATTTCTCCTTAGGAATTTTGTAATAACATCTGTGTTATTTGGAAAACTGTCCCTCTCCCACTCCCATAGTTTTGGTAGGTATGTTAGTTTCCTAGGACTGCTGTAACAAAGTACCACAGACTGGGTAGCTTAAGACAAGAGAGTTTTTTTCTGTCCTTGTTCAGGAGGACAGAAATTCAAAATTAATGGCTCAGCAGTGTTGGGTCTTTCTTGGGGTCTTACAGGGAGAATTTATTCCATGCCTTTCTCCTAGTGTCTAATGTTTGCTCGCAAATATTGGTTTGTAGATGCATCACTCTAATGTCTGCCTTCATTGGCATAAGGTGAACTCCCTGTGTTTCCACATTGTCTTCCCTTTGTGTGTGTCTGTCTCCCAGTGTCTCTCTCTTCTCAGAAGGACACCAGGCATATTGGATTAAGTGCCCACCCTACTCTGGTATGACCACATCTTAACTAATTACGTTGATGATGACCCTATGTCCAAATAAAGCCATGGTCTGAAGTTCCAGAAAGACATGAATTCTTGGGAGACCCTATTCAACCCAGCACAGTGGAATGACCAACCACAGCATTCAGCCTTTTGGTTATAGCATTAGCCAATTAGATTCATCCAGGATTTTACATATGAAAACAAGTAAGAGAGGATTTCTCTCTTTCTTCTTGGATCACCATAAGGAGACAGTGTAAGCTTGAAAACTTTTTCAGCAATGCTTTTAAGAGAATTAGCCTAACATAAAGATAAAAACAAGTGAATGATGGGAGGAAGTGGGAATGATGGGGAGGGATGGAAAAGAGAAGGATCTGGAATTCCTTAAGCTCAGAGCAGAAAAAATAAACCCTTTTATCTGTTTATATGTGAAATTGTTTTCTGCAACTGGAAATTGTTATTTGTTTGTTTTTTGTTTGTTTTAATAAAAAGGATTTTCGATAAAAGCAAGCACAGGGGAATTTTGAATTTTAGTAAGAGAGAGGGAAATATGTGCGAATTGAAAAATTCACATGTTCAATATACCTATTGGTACAATTTTAATCATTGGGTTCATTTCCAGTTTTTTGTTCCTCCAACAGTCGAAATATGTACCAATGATGGAATGGTTAAAAAATTAATATAATTTGCATTCTAAATATTGTGCTGCTATCAAAATTGTGGGGCAGATTATGTGTGTATGGAAAGGGCTCCAATGTCATGTAAAAATATAAGTCATGGAACAAGGTGTCTATTTTGATACCACTTATGAAAGTCATGCTTGTGTGCATATGCACCTACACACACACCTAGAAATATATACTGGAAGGGTATATATAAAACTACTAATAATGGTTATTGTTAAAAAATGTAGAGACAGGGAATTTGGGGCAAAGAGAAAATATTTCTATTTTTATCCTTCATGGATTTATTTTTCCTTCATATTTCCCCATATATTCATTTATTGCTTGCTTCATTAAAATTAAACAGGTTAACAGCACAAAAGGAAATAATTTTACAGAGTCGCTTGCCTTCTTTGACAGGCTGTGTATTCCTTCATCTCCATGTAGTTGTAGAGACATTTGCCCTTTGAAAAGCATATATGTGTGTCACACACGCAAGTACCCACGGGGAATAAGTTATCAGAGGTGAATAAAGGACACTGAGCCGAGACTGACGTGGACAGGAGAACTGTTCCTTAGCCGCGGGCTATTGCCGCCATGGGGCCATTATGACCCAGCACTGTGATCTTTATATACATTTCTTGATGCACATTTCTCCGTCTGTCTGCAGGATAAATTCATAGAAGTTGTACTGCTGAATCAAAATAAATATACATGTTAGATTCTGATTGATACAACTAAACAGAAGAAGTCAATTACTATTACTGGTTTAGCATTACCTTTCCTCTGATATTTCGGTCAAGTACACATTCTGGTTAGATCTTGGTGAGTGCTCCCAAAATATAATGTGGCATTTTTATTTAATAAGAAAATTTGCTTTGCTTATGTTCTCCCTCAGTACAAATTTGAACAGTTTAGTGTCAAAAAATAAAGAAAAATGGCATCCACTGCTTCCCTCTTGGCCCCATGCACATCAAAGCTGGTACAGCCATCTCTGAAAAGTAGACGTCTTTCACTCACAATGAAGCCAACAACAGAGACAGAACCGATCCTCAAAGCAACAAATCAGATGCCTCCAGGAGAGCCAAATGGAGCCGCACGAGGCCCTGTGCCAGAAATCTGAAGAGGCAGGAAGTGCCTTGGGATGGGTTCCAGCTGCAGCGGAAATGTGAGAAGCCTCAAATGGTTAAAAGGAAATAGTCTGCGGGAGGAGGGACTTGTGTGTTGCAGGATGTGTTGTTGCGAAGAATTTCTCTGGCTCTTTGTTGTTATATGATACCGTGCATATCAATTTTCGTTTTACTGAATTTTCCTGCATGAGATACAGAAGGGGCATGGAAGACACATATTGATTGCTCCCCTTCTGCTGAGGCCGCACCATCTCATCTTGCCTGTAACATCCCCACGAAAACACCACTGAAGCATCAGTGAGCTGTAAAATGGTTACTTTTATCCTCCAAAATAATATTTCACTAATGTCTATGCTTGGAAATTCATGCAGTATTTCAAGGACATAGATTTATTATGAAATGTAATCTTCGCTCTTAGGGAAGGCATAGACTTTCATTAAAGAAAAATTTCATCCAAAGGGCAAATATAAACAGAGATGAATGGATTCATCAGTTTAAGATCTATATAATGAGGGAAGGGGCAAATAATATTACTCCTGTTAAAGATTCTATATTTGATAAAATGAGCTCCAGTACGGTGTGACCTTAACCGAATATGATCTGCGATGGAATTTGGAATATTCATAACAGAGCTTTTACTTGTGAAATATCTTTTCGGTAGCAAAGCAGTTTCCACATACCCTAACTTGTGTTCTGTGCCAATTAGCAATCTTGTGAGTTTTGCAAAATAGGTGTTAAATTTGATTCACCCNCATTCTCCCATGTTACCTCAAGAATCTTTGTAAAAAGGTCATAGTATAAAATTTAATAAGCAGGGCGCCTGGGTGGCTCAGTGGGTTAGAGCCGCTGCCTTCGGCTCAGGTCATGATCCCAGGGTCCTGGGATCGAGGCCCGCATCGGGCTCTCTGCTCAGCGGGGAGCCTGCTTCCTCCTCTCTCCTCTCTCTCTCTGCCTGCCTCTCTGCCTACTTGTAATCTCTCTCTCTGTGTCAAATGAATAAAAAAAAAATAAAAATAAAAAAAAAATAAAAATAAAAAATTTAATAAGCAATTTCCAGATTAGAAACCTGAGAGGTGAGGTATATTACCCGAGGACATCCTAGTTAGTAACAGAGTAAGGCACACACTTCTGCAGAGCTCAAGGCACAACCACTGAAGTCCTACTTGCTTTTATTTTCTCTCTTCAGAGAGAGTGTGCGCTCTTTCTTGTGAGGCTTTTCTCCGGCTCCCTCAGTCAATAATGGGCATTATGATTTCAGAGCCATTCTCCACAATAAGAAACTTCTCATACTGCACTACTTAGTGTATGTGTTATCATGTGGCATTATTGTGCAGTTTTGGCTCCATTGAAGGAATATTATTTTCCAATTGAAAAGATAAAATACACATGAAAAGGTGCAATCAAGTCCAAACACAGGTAAGGGAGAGAATGAAAGAATAGCTATTAGTTTTTAATGAGCTCACACCGCTAAGGCCCGAGAAACTTCGGTGTGATGAAAAGAGCACAGGTTTCAGACACAAGTTGAGTTTGAATTTCAGCTTTTATATTTTTTTGCTGTATGAAATATAATCAATATAGTTTGTAGCTACTTTGAGCTTGGGTTCTTCAATGATAAAGTAGGCAGGGTGATAGCTATGTCCTAGGCTATTTCTAAAGTGCTAAAATAAGGTACGTAAAATGATTGTACTTCATTGGTACCTAATAAATTGTAGCTGTCACTAATGAGGTACGAAATCAAAGTACTGAACTGACTTCGAATGCATGGGATTTCAAGAATATATCCTAATTAATAAATGATTTATCAGAACTTTGGGAGAGGTAAGTGAGTATTAAGGCTTAGCAAGTATTCACTGAAATCAAATCATGATACTTCCAGATAGTGGTGCTGGATCAGAGGTCAGCAGGGGAGAGCCTATGGGTCAAATCTGATCTGCAGGCTATTGTATGGCCTGAGAACCAAGAAGGCGTTTATAGTTTCAAATGGTTGGAAAAAATAATTTTTAAAGATATTTCATAACTCTTGGAGATGAAATGAAATGTAAATCGCAGTGTCCATAAATAAAGTTTATTGGGACACAGCAACACTCATTCATTTGCATAGGTCGAAGGCAGCTTTCCCATTAGAATGATAGAGTTGACTAGCGGCAACAGAAATCCTGTGATGAAAAAGCCTAAAATATTCACTACGAAGCTTTTTTGTGGGGAAAGTTTGCAGACCCCAGAGTAGAACATTGGGTCAGAGAAACACTCTAGACACACTCTACCTGCATTTCACAAAGTGTTTAAATCAGCCACCTGTGACAGAGGCAGCTCATGAGGAGCAAACATACATGGTTCATCCACATTCTGTATATCTTCCTGGGAGATGCCTGCCCACTATCATTCTAAGGCTCCCTTCTTCAAGGTGTGGCCATGTGAAAAGGTTGGCCAATGACATGTGAGTGAAAATAGTATCTACTTCCAGGAGAGAGATTTCAAGAAGCAGGAGTTCCTTCTCCTATACAATGTGTGCTCCAGCAGGCTCTGGGGGTTGGCAGAGCCACAGGACGTGAAGAGCCCGGGTCCCTGAACTGCACGTCAGAGGTAGCAACCTGCCCACCACAAATACCTGTCTGGGGCTTTTATTTGAGTAAGGAATAAAGTTGCAGTGTATTACCACTGAAACGTGAGGAGTTTGTTTATTAGTATCTCTCTAACTAATTCACTCTTAAAATGTCTTAAAAAAGGCAATGTGACTGAATGAAAATACTTAAATGCGTTTAGCAATGAGCATCTGCGCTCAGCCAGGGTTGCTTAATTAATTGGTGCCAACCTGGATGGAAGAGGTGTCCCACCAGAATCCTTCCATCCTTGCTCCCACACTAATAACCAATTCTCCGAGACACAATTAGTCATTTTTAATGTTGTAAGCCTGCCTCTAGAGGAGTTCCTCTGGAATTTTTTTCTTAAAAGCCTGAGTGGATAGAATCACTATGACAAGTATTAGTTAATGAGGCAGATTTCAGTTTAACATAAAGAATAATTAAAAATAAAATAGAGACAGCTGCCCAAGCACAGTTACCTTCCTTGCAGTGTACTGTGCTCTCTACAAAGTGGCGAAGCAACAGATAGAAACCCGTCATTAAATTTAAAAAAGAAGGTTCTATAATTGTACAGGAGATTGGATTAATAATTTCTCTAATTCCTTCTAACTTGCAGTTCTTTAATTTCATCATTAAATATTTTCTCGTTTTGATCATGCATGTATTGTTTTGTTTCAAGAAATTGAAAGATCAACGAGTTGGAAGTCACTTCTCTCACTTTGGTTTTCTATAAATTGACGATGTGCACAGGTCCTAAATAAACAGTTCAGGGACTGTGGATTAAGTTACTCATTTTGCCATACAGTAAATAAGGTATCCTGGGGAATAGGAAGATATGAAGAAGGACTGATGTATTTGGCAGGGTATGTCTATCTGCAAGCAAGAAAATACCAACTAACAGTGGCTTAAACAATAGCAATAAAGATATTTAATCATTTCAAATCAAAAAAGTTTGCACGTGGCTGAGACCACATTAACTAAGAGATCAAAGTTGCCATCATATACAGTAAGATCAATTAGTAGTTAGGTAGCAAGTCATATTGACATCAAACACCATATTAGATATGCTGAAAGGGGCTTATTGGCATGCATGTAAACGGGGATAGGAGTGAGGAGAAGCAGGGGGAAGAGAAAGAGAGAGAATCTTAAGCAGGCTCCATGCTGGGCATGGGACATGGAGCTCGATCTCACAACCCTGAGATCGTGACCTGAGCCAAAATCAAGAGTCAGACACTTAACCAACTGAACCACCAAGGCATCCTTAAACATTTTTTTTTAAATAAGGAAGGTATGAATACCAATTTAATGTAAATCTGGACAAATGCTTTTTAAAGTTTATTTCCCCCTGGGATTTGGGGAGATCTCTTCACGTGAATGGAACAAGAGAGTTTGAATTTTTTTTTTTAAGATTTTATTTATTTATTTGACAGAGAGAGATCACAAGTAGGCAGAGAGACAGGCAGAGAGGCAGGCAGAGAGAGGAGGAAGCAGGCTCCCTGCTGAGCAGGGAGCCCGATGCGGCCTCGATCCCAAGACTCTGAGATCGAAGGCAGAGGCTTTAACCCACTGAGCCACCCAGGCGCCCAAACAAGAGAGTTTGAACAAAATTACATCACCACCCGCTGAAGAATCTTCTCAGGAAAGGGAAAGTCATTGCTCATCAAGAATTCCTTCAACTCTTCCAGAGCCAACCTGAATGGAGACTTCCTTAGACAGCTAGAGACAAGTTTTATGGATACGGTAAATAAATTTTTATTGCTAAGTAAGCCAAATTGTAAGCAGGAATGTTTAATGATACTCTAGATACTCCGGGAGTGAACTTTCACCATCCTTCATACATTGCTGACAAGTCAACTACAGCACTTCACACTTGACTGAGAAGCTATTAAAACAATTACTAGGTCATTAACAAGGGCTTTTAAGACCAGTTTTGAAACCACACTAGTGAGAAAATTTGCTTTAATAGGCATATGAGCCCAGAGGGTGGCCTGGACTTGGACAATTTCCCACTTTAAGGCTCTGTCCTTTGGCTTCTTTTCTCTTGATTCTTCTGATTTCTGGGGACACTCCCAAAGGCAGGTAGATGACTATTTTAAATTTCATTAAATTGCCATCCATTTATGCCTGAGCAAATGGAAGACTACTGCTTGAATGACCATGGTTCTAAGTATCCAGATTCAGATAGAGTTTCCTGTAACTAACTTTGTCCTGCCTCTTCCTCTCACAGCTTGAGGCCTTCTATTGCCTCCAACACCAAGTTCACTATCTTCATAGGGCCTACAGTTGTCCTAAAGCTTCCACAGAAACAGCTCACCCTCCCTGCTCTTCCCGATGCCACCACGTGACTCTGTATTATCCTCTCTCCCCTGGAGGCAACATTTCTTCCCTTTATCTGCTAACTAGGTACAGAGAAGAACGTGTACTCATCCTGGTCACACTAATTTAGAGAGATTATAGGTTTTTGACACGTCTAATCAAAGAAATATGTGTTTGTATTTTAAAGAGAAGCCTAACACAAATGGATTAAATGCTGTTTAACTTGTTAGCTCTGAGGATAATAGTACTGTTTATTGTATTGAGGGAGAAATTAAAGAACACAAGGACACAGAGGCCAGTTAGGAAGGTCTTAATTCTCTCTTAATTCATGATTAAATGAAAAGTTAAGCAATAGCCATTATTACCAGATATCCTTTTATCTACCTCCCCTTTCTCCCTAAGGTGGGATTCTTTATAAATAGGCCTGGCATATAGAGATAGAGGGATGACTATGTATGCCGAAGAGATGAGCTCTAATGCAGCTGAAATCTAACAGCTCAACCAGGTGGCCATGCTAAGTGGGTATTCTGACCCTTTAATACTTTCCACAGGACATTCTGTGACAACTGTATTGCTCATTTGGTACACTGAGGAGGAGGGCCTTCTTACTCACTTATGGAAACATTAAATACTTGGCCAGTGTGATTTCTAAACAAATGTTTAAAGTGGAGAATGTAGAGATATTGCATGTTCTCTCTTCTTGCAGACCCCTGGCCTATCTCAGAAAGAAGAGAGAAATTTTGTAGAACTTCACTTAATAAGCAATAGTCAAAGTCTATTACTAATATGGAGATTCAGGCCTCTTCTGGGGTTTTTCTATAGACTCTTGCAGAACAGGTAACAAGTATACTTTTGATTAGGAAAGTCTCCCTCCTTTTTTCACATCAATTTGACTGCCAGCACATCTCCTCCCACAGAAAGTAACTGAGTAGAAATCAGATCTTGATATTCTACTCATAGACTCTGGCTGCAATCAATTGCAACTCTTATGGGAAGTAATGCTGCTGTCGGTTTTGTTTCATTCATTTCTGACTACCGGAGAGACCTACTTCACTACTTTGAAAAATACAGGCTGTTTAAGGTCTTCACACTGTTCAAAGAAAATTAGTAATCATAGCAAAATAATGGTTGAACCCTTAATTTTAGTAATTGTTTACAATAATTGAACAATGAAAAAATCTTTTTCAGATACGAATGTTGCAGTTTGAGAATTCAGTATTTTTTTTTTTTTAAAGATTTATTTATTTGACAGAGAGAGATTACAAGTAGGCAGAGAGGCAGGCAGAGAGAGGAGGAAGCAGGCTCCCTGCTGAGCAGAGAGCCCGATGTGGGCCTCGATCCCAGGACCCTGAGATCATGATCTGAGCCGAAGGCAGAGGCTTTAACCCACTGAGCCACCCAGGCGCCCCAGTATTTTTTTTTTTAAAGATTTTATTTATTCATTTGACACAGAGAGAGAGATTACAAGTAGGCAGAGAGGCAGGCAGAGAGAGAGGAGAGAGGAGGAAGCAGGCTCCCTGCTGAGCAGAGAGCCGGATGTGGGCCTCGATCCCAGGACCCTGGGATCATGACCTGAGCCGAAGGCAGCGGCTTTAACCGACTGAGCCACCCAGGCGCCCCAGTATTTTTTTTTCTAGACATAAACACAGGTGACATCATAAAGTCCTTCTAGTACATACACTTCTTTTTTATCTTTCAAATCACATAATTACTTAACATATGTTTATTTTTTTATGTGACAAAATAGGGTGTATTAATTACCTGTTGCTATGTAAAAAATCACCTCATGATTCAATATCTTAAACCAAGACATTAGAAAGAATAAACATTTCTTCTCTCATGGTTTCTGTGGGTCAGGAATCTGAGAGCCACTGAAATGGGTGATCCTGTCTTGGGCAGTCTCTCCTGCAGGGCTGCAGTCAGGGTGTTACGTGGGGCGACAGTCATCTGAAGACTTAACCAGGCAAGAAAGATCTAAATCCAAGATGTCTGACTCACATAGCTGGCAAGTTGGTGCTGGCTATTTGCAGGAAGACAGTTCTTCACCGTGTGGACCTTTCCATTGGACACCTTGGGTATACTCTTCCTATAGCTGTTGCATTTACCCAGAACAAATGACCCAACAGAGAGTAAGGCAGAAATGACAGTGTGCTTGATGACCTAAGCTTGGAAATGACACACTTTTGCTCTGCTGTGCTCTGTTAGTCACATAGACAAACTCTGACACAGATGGCAAGGACTACACTAGGGCATGAAAAGCAGGGAGGCAAAGGTCATCGGGAATCATCCTGGAGACGGACTGCCAGATAGCCATAGCTGGAACAATAACTAGCACAGAGCATACACCCAATAACTATTAGTTGACTGATTTTTCTTTTTTAATGAAGTAGGAGAATGAGAAGCAGAAAGTGGAATGTCCAAAAGGACTGACAATACTTGAATTAACTGCCAAGTACCCTATTATTTACCGTGTTCTGAGAATAAATAAGAAAACTTAACTCTAAATTTTTCACGTAGGACATTATTTTTAATTTTGCTTTGTAATAAATATTTTTAAAATGAACAGTTGGGGAAAGAGTAATGATATTTAAAAGTCTCTTAAGATATTCAAATATTATAACTTTGTAGCTTCCTCATCTGAAAGTGTTTGACAAAATTAAAGCAAGGGACTACTGAAGTTAAAATACTTTTTAATGCCTATCAAAATTCTTTTTAAAAATTATCTATAAATCAGTTCCTACATTGTTTTAGTACCTTTCCATAAGGAGTTCAGTGAATGTGCATAAAATTAACGATCTTGATTATCCCACTGTAGCATATATAAATTCTTCTGATTTCATCTTTTTAAAATAAAGAAAAAAATTCTCGGCGCCTGGGTGGCTCAGTGGGTTAAAGCCTCTGCCTTCTGCTCCAGTCATGATCTCAGGGTCCTGGGATGGAGTCCTGCATCGGGCTCTCTGCTCAGCAGGGAGCCTGCTTCCTCCTCTCTCTCTCTCTGCCTACTTGTGATCTCTCTCTCTCTGTCAAATAAATAAATAAAATCTTAAAAAAATAATAATAAAATAAAATAAAGAAAAAATAAAAATGAATATTTAAAAAAATCTTAAATGTGACTAAACCTTTTAAATAAATATACACATTTTCCTTCACTTAACCCTTCCTTTCCCAAAAGATCAATTGCCTACTCCGCTAGAAGAAGGAAAATGAATTTTGAAATCAACTCTCTGCTTCATCATTTCCTCTTCTAGTCCTTTGTCCTTAGAATTAGTAGAAAGGTGAAAGTTCTCTTAGAAGTCATTGGTGAAAATAAGACTTTGGCTTGAAATTTTTGAAAATTTTCTGAGAAGTAAAAAGTTCTCAAGACACAGAGCCAATTTTGTTCCTTTGAAAATTAAACATAATTACTTTACTTGGAAGATTATTTCACAATTCAGTAGATTCACTTCCAGGAAAATTGTCTTGGTGTCAAGTCTAGTTTAGTTTTTTTTCTTCTTTATACCAGACTTACAGTAGCTCTCCTTTATTTCATGAGGCACCCTGCAGGGAATGGGAATGCTTTGCAAATTAAACACTCTTTGAATAAATTCAACAAGGAAATGAAGGTCTTTATACCAGAAATTATATTTAGCCTCTGTTATTCTCCTTTGTGTCAATGGTGATGGTCAATTTCAACATGGATATTCATGTGACTATAAATTTGGTGCTAAGAAATCTCTAATATTGCAAGTGTTCTGTGAGTGTTTATGTATATGGATTAGTAGCGTTCTACTGTTCTATTTCATGTTACACTTTTTTTTCCCTGTCCTTTGTGTTTCATCAACGTTCTAAAACAGTCATTTCGTAACTACACTCTACTCTGCTTTTTTTGGTTCCTTCGTTCTCTCCTAATAAGTCATTCTCTCCAGCCTCTAAAAGACTCTTTTTTTTTTACATCTGAACTCATTCCAGATTTGTTTCTTTGTTTCTTTTACTTTTTCTGTTTTCTTTTAAATAATGAGGTGGGCAGTCTTGACTGTACTTTCAGAGCTTCATTGAAAAGGAAACTTGTATATTTTTGGCTTGACTGATGGATATAGATATAAATGTAGAGAGAGAGATCCAGAAGAGAAACAGTATATAATAGAGTAGAAAGAGCAGAGGACTATAAAATAGGAATCCTGGTTCAAGGCCTCACTGTTACACCTCCCTGTCATGGGTAACTGAGGAAATCATCTAACCACTCTGGGCTGCCCTGTCTTCATTTACTCACTCAGTCATTCAAAAAGCACCTATGTTCTTAGGGATACAGTCATGTGTAAGACAGGCTAGGTTTCCCCTTTCTTGGAACTAAATTGTAGTAAGGATTGACAAATTATAAACACATAAACAAAGAATTAACAAATTGTAAAAAAGTAAGCAAAGAATTTAGAATCTTTAGATTTGATCATTGCTTTTAATGAATAAACATGTTAATTTGTTAGAAAATGACAAAGGGGGTGACTTGCTAAGAAATACTAGATATTCCAAAGAGATCATGTAAATTTCTTTGGGATTTCCATGTGTTTTCACTTTTCAACCTCCTAGTGCTGAGGCCATTTCTTCCCCTTCAACATTCTATTTCATACTTTTCCAACTTAAGAGAATACTTTGTAAATTTTGATGTGTTGAGGGGAAGTATATGTTTAAGATTGAGAAAGAGCTATTAGAAGTTCAAGATCTGGTTCTGACTCCACTGTGGTAAGAACGTGGTAAGAACTTGGGTGAGAATTTGGACAGGCTATTTTAATCATTTGGGCCTCAGTTTCTTTCTGTATAGAATGCAAACATTGAACTAGATCAGACAGTTGTGAAAAGATTTTAATTCCATTGTCAAAGGAAATCTCTCATGGAACCCCAATGTGTTTGTCAGTTATCATTTATTTTGTAAATGACAGAAACTAACTTAAGGAAAAAGCATTTATTATAAGAATATCACGTGGTGACCAGAGTGTTAGAAGTATGGGTGATTTTAATAGGGACTAGACATAAATAACATAAATACTATTCTCTCGGTAAATCTGCAACAGAATAATGTTTATACATTATCACTTGAGAAAGACTCTTTCATAATACATTACCTGAGAAAATAATGTTTATAAAAGCCCAAGGGTCTGTTTTCTTCTTCCCTTTTCCCTTTCTGAACAAGGACAAGGTAGTTCTATTATTGATCAAAGAGCAATGCTCCCATGCTCTACTTCTCAAAACCATGCCCTAACCAAACTTACCAAATGGCTCTGTTTGTCCCGTCCCCACTACCTTGCCCCAATTAACTTAATATTATATGCCAAAGTTCCAATGAGCTAGCACCGAGTGAAAACCTAATTGTTTGGTATGGTATATGTGTAAAAAGAATCTGCAGGGTGGAAAATGATGAAGTCCTCATTCTTGAAGAGACCTCATGAAGACTTTAGCACAGGGGCGCCAGGGTGGCTCAGTGGGTTAAGCCTCTGCCTTCAGCTCAGGCTCAGGTCATGATCTCAGGGTCCTGGGATCCAGCCCTACAGCAGGCTCTCTGCTCAGCAGGGAGCCTGCTTCCCCCTCTCCCTCTGCCTGCTTCTCTGCTGCTTGTTATCTCTCTCTCTGTCAAATAAATAAAATCTTAAAAAAAAAAAAAAGACTTTAGCACAGTAGGCCAAACAAAACAAAGTGATACCAGCATTTCACGATTCTGACTAGGAAATTTCCTAAAATACTTGTGGAAATTTAATAAATGTATCATTCTTGAGGGTTAAATATTTTTTCAAGCTACCTCTAAGTTTTTAGTCACTCTCAACTGAAATAATATTTGCTTATCATTAGGGAGTCCAGAAGGAGCTGCTCAAAATGCAATTTTCTCCCTGGGGCCATTCTGTTCCATGTTTATTGTTGTATCTTATCATGTCCTCCAAAAAATAAAAATAGAAACTGCTTACTGGCAGTCATGACAGATGAATTCACCATTCCTTGCCAGTAATCATGAAATTCTTTGCACATGAGATTTCTTTAAAGTAATATCTTTTTTGGCTATGGGGTTCAAATCTTTTTTAAAACATCTATCCATTTTTTATCCTCACAGAATTACTTTAAGGCCAACCGATAGCAAGTTTTAGCATATTGATTTTATGTATAAGTAAGCTGACAAAGGTTAATTGATTTGCCCACAGCCTCACAGCATGGTTGGGACTGAGATTAGAAACCTAGTTTTTTTAGCTTCTCAGTTTAAAGCCTTGTATACAAGAATGAAGATCTCACACATACATAGTTTACAAGTGGTATGTAGTTTGCAGAACTATTTCCAATACTGGGCAAAATTCTTGGAAAGCTCACCAATCTAACTCCTTTTTGTGTTTTGCTTGAGCCCCTCAGAGTAGACATTCTCACAGGTACTTCCTCTCTGTGACGTCTCTGACTTCGTTTTTCTCAAGAGACTAGTGCCATACTAAGGAAATCTAAAAGGGAAACATATACCTTTTACACACAGAGAATATTCTGAAATAAAAGATTGCTGCTATTAACTCGCAATGACTTCAATAATGACCTTTGTTACAAAGGATCCAAATGTATATAAAGTGTGATTTGGATAATAGAGCCTCAAGATTGTTCTGGGTCCCAGTGCAGTCAGGATGCCTAACACTTTACCCCTAAGCAGATCCAAAACCTCAGAGGGGCCACAGGATAAATTGACTTTCTTCAGGTCTTTCAGGTGAGGATAGCCTGCTTGCCTTTTTGGATTTCTCAGATTTACCATCTGTATTCTGGCCTTTAATATAACCCTAAACCATAAGCCTAGGGATAAAACAAACTCGGACAGTTTCTGCAGTTAAGGCGTGCAGGTTACATCTATTATTTCTTCTCTTCACCCATATAGTCCAGATATTTTAGGAACTGATTCTGGTTAATCTGATTACAATGTGTTGTGAAGATGCCCAGGTTAGCAATACAGCTTCAGACTTGGTAAAACTGGCTTAGTTTTAATATCCTCAAAATGAACTAATTGAACTAAATAAATTCTTGGATCCATCTGACCTCTAAATTCTAAATTTTTCAATCCTTTTAGAATAGCATCTATAATGACAGAATATGAGAGGGAGAAAAGACCTTGGAGATTATACAGCCCAGAAGTTTTCAAACCGTGATCCAAAGAAATCCCTTAGAGGTCAAAGGAAGTGTGGGGAGAAGGGAGAGATTTAGTGACTTGCAGCCTACTTGTGCTAAACCATGGAATCCTCCCAGATAAAACTCCTGATTTTAGCAGTTGTATATATTGTGTTCCCTGCCTTAATATACAGAGGCTTGAAACAAGTAATCTAATCCAACACACTACTTAGAGATGAGAAAGTAACTAAGTCCTAGAAAATCTTAGTAGCTTGCCCCAAGTGACACAGAAATGGCCTTGTGTGGCATTGTGCCATTAATGGCAGACTAGGAACGTAAGATCAAAACTGACAACTCGGTTTGCCTTAGAATTGTGTTAAAAGGGATTTTTAACCTCACTGGGTCAGCTGGGTACACTCACAAGCTACTATTCCTTTCCAGGGTGTCCTTGCCTGGTGCTGGGCAATCTTGAGAAGAAAAGGAGGAGAAACAGATCTGTCCATTTAAGAGTGTGTCCTAGCTATTGAGAGAGATGAAGCGAAAAAGTCATTATTCCAAATTCTAGGGATTGATTTCAAAAAAGTTTTTCAACTGTTCCTTTTGATTCGTGGTATAATTAACAAGTGGTTAACATTTACTACCAAGTGACTCACAGTTCATTTATTTCCTACTGCAAAAGTTACTCTGAAGGAAAAATTAGGAAACCTTAAAACACACACACACACACACATAATGAACAAGGAAAAAACTATACTAAATCCCTACAGTGTACACTAAATTGGTATTCTTTTCCTTCCAGTTTAGGAGGCTTTGTGAAGATTGCACCTGACTTTGAAAGTGACAAATATTGTGCCCAAAACGTTTTATCACTTTATCAACGTAAAAGGTCAAAAGAAAAAGCAAAACTCAAGGTTGGTATTTTGTTTGTGAGTGGAAAAAAAAACAACATATAACTGGTTTTGCTGACAGAAAATGGTAATTTAACTTTTAAAGAGACTTAACTTACCATTCAGGAAGATTCTACTTAATTCAGGAAGATTCTTAAATTTTGTTTTAAAATGTTCACATACATGCACACAAAACAGGCTTTGAAATCTTTTGATGCCTTGGACAGATGAAACTAATATTTTATACTAATACCAATGGTTTTCATTGTTCTTTTTCTTCTTTATAATCTTTTTTTCCCCACTTAAAAATTTTAAGCAAATAGTAGGACATCTGGAGCACTTGTGTTTTTATTAGTGTTCTGACAGTACACCAGAAAAAGTCTAGAAACTCACAAAATGTCTCTAAAAAATATATAAAATATGTCACTCTTTTAAAGGCAGAATTTTTTTTTGCCATGCCAAAAACTGATTTTCTGTATGCTGAAGTAATCATAAAATCATTTGAATTCACAAATTTTCTCACATTAAAGTTTTTTTAACCTTTTTTTTTTTTTAATGAATGTATGCTCATGATACCCAATGATGCCAAATAAGCTTTTGTTCTTGGGTTTCGCTTTGGCAAATTCTCTTGGCAGTGCTGTTGTTCCCTAGACAACCAGCTAATGAAAATATATATATTGAGGTTCATGTGACACAAAAGAGGCCAGCCGAGAAAATGAACTTCCCTTTCTCATTTGTTCAGCAGATACTCCTCTGGGATGGAAGCATCTGGCCCAACTGATTAAAGCTGCTTCTACCTGCCCGGAGGCAGTTTATAATCCAATTTTGAATCTAAATCCAGGAATTTCACTGCTGTGGACAATCAGAGACCAGCTCAGTGTGAAGAATCAGCTTGCCTCTGCTGGAGAAAAGAGTTCGCTCTGAGTTTTCTAAAATTCCCCTGTTGCCTTCAGAGTCTCAATCAGGGCCCCATGTGGCCAGACTCCGAGCTCTGCTGGAACTGGCTTTATGCATTGCGGACCTGCACTCTCCTGAATTCGCTGAACCAGCAGCGTAAGAAAAATGTATTGCTATAAATCCAGATGGGTGTATTCCTTAGAAGTCTCACCCATACCAGACGGCGGCTACTCTTACGTACGCCATGTACGTAAAATGTTACGCTCCTTGGCTTGCTATCGGATGCTGGACTGAAAATGGATAAACTTGCCTTAAACTATGGGGAATGTCTTCAGGAGACTGGATGCCCACCCAGGAGAAAATGCGCCTCGATTAGGGCCAATCTGTCTGCAGCAGGAACTTCCTAAGAATTCCTGGCTGTATCAGATGAGGAGGAAGGGAAGGCGGGGGGGAAAAAAAACTTTCCAAGAAGCTATGAGTAATTTTCTTAACATTTTAAGCCAATGAATATTTAAAGAAGAAAAAGTCTACCCTGGGGCAGACTGACAAATGAGAAGGACAAAGGCTTGACCTTTCCTGGAAATCTTGTCAATTAAAAAAAAAAAAGTAAAAAACAGAATTAAAATAGTTAGCAGGCTCTCACCTATATGAAAATTGCCATCATAATGTAAAATAAAATTTTAACCAAGAAGTTTTAGTTTAAATGTTTGTTAAAAATTATCCTTAAGGAGGGGGATTGCCCTATTAGATCTGAATGTTAAACATGACCTTTAAATTTTTTTTCAGGTAAAATTCTGCCTGAGTCATCAAAGTATAGGAGGCAAATGAAATATATTCCTCTTCCCTGAATTTTTAAATGCTTTATTCTAGTCCTTGTGTAACTATTAGTGTTTGAATTAAAATCTCAGAAATGGCTTGAATTCCCCATTAATGGAAAATACGAGTATCTCTGATTTTTGAAGAAAAAAAGTACCCACTTAAAAAAGTTCTGTCCAATTCTATATAATGTTCTCTTACTAGGTCAGTCTTAATTCGTCTCATTGTATGCACTCATCAAATTCTCACCTTCTTCAAAAAATATCCTGAAAACTGTTGACATGAAGGAAAAAGAAAAAATGAAATGAAGATACCCAAAATTCCTCAGGAAGTCTTGTACCATCTTAGCAAAGATCCTTACTCCTTCTAAAAAACAGTTTCCTGTCTGATTACAGTTTTTATTGTTCTCATTATTCAAAGAGTATAAACATTCTTTCTGGTCTTTCTCTGCATGTTTCCATTAGAACATTCATTACAGTGAAATCAGTGAGTTGTAGTAGATGATGTGTATTAGAATAGACACAGATTAATATAACTTCCTTTTCTGCAATGTGACTTACAAAGTTGGAAGAAATTAAAGCTGAAGACAGATAATAGTGAATTACTGGGTTAAAAGGTAAACAGATTATAAAAGAAACCCTGTCAGAGAGATAAAATATTATCAGAGTTTGGCAAATAGAATGAAATAATATCCTGTAACCACTTCACCATTTTAATCAATCAACCATAAGTGAATATCTTTGGCATTTTTTCAAACACATATTTTCAAAGTCATAATCATACTTATTGTGTGTATATATGTATACATATATGTGAGTATGTATTTTAAATATTCATTTTTCATTTTATGCCATTGATTAAATGTGCCACAATCTGTTTAACCAGTTCCCTATTTTTGGACATTTGGGTTGTTTCCAAATTTTAACTTTATGCAATAAAATCCTGTAAATTTCATTATTACAAGGATGCTTATAAGTAGGATTACTGAGCGAGTGAGTGTGATTATTTGCACATTTCTTAATACCCATTGCCAAACTGCTTTCCAAAAATGGTGCTGGTTTCTTGATAATGATATGGAGACTACTAATTTAGTTGATACTGAAAATCTTTTTTTTCTACGTTACAGGCAATCAAACATAAGCAGAATATGATTCCATTGCATTCTTTTTCAGACTCATGAGTAAGTGAAAGACTTTTGTACTTTACAACTCCTAGCCTGTCATTTTTCAGGCATCATGAGGATAATTTTAATCATTTGGGTATTCATTTATACATTTATTTATTAATTCAAAAGCCATCTATTGAGACTTTTGAAGAAAGCCATGATACCAGGTATAGTAATGAAAATATAGTATGGAAGATACAGCAGAGTTATAGAAAGATATAGAACTGGGGGTGTAGTGGTGAACAAGAAAGAACCAGATCAAACTCATAGTACAGATTCCAGTAAGGGACACAGAAATTAAATTATTACACAATTAATTATTTCAATAAAATTGTTAAATAACAATGAAGCAAACTAAGATATACTGAAAAAATGAAACAAGTTAGCCTTAAATTTGTGTGAGTAGACAGTACAGTTTCCCTGAAGAATTTATATTTTAAAAATTAACTCTAGGGCGCCTGGGTGGCTCAGTGGGTTAGAGCCTCTGCTTTCGGCTCAGGTCATGATCTCAGCGTCCTGGGATCGAGGCCCGCATCAGGCTCCCTGCTCAGCGGGGAGCCTGCTTCCTCCTCTCCCTGTCTCTCTGCCTGCCTCTCTGCCTACTTGTAATCTCTCTCTCTGTGTCAAATAAATAAATAAAATCTTTAAAAAAAAAAATTAACTCTAAAGGATGAGGAGGAATCCATCATGTCATGGGCAAATGGATGGAAGTAGAGGGTAAAATGTGAGTCTCTGTCCTCATTCAAGAACTTGGAGAGTCAGGCAACAAAAAACTGATCCCCAAGGGTGAAGCACTAGCGAGAAAGTCAGAGATTTTCAGGATATGAGTCCTTAAAGGTAAACTAGGAAGAGATCATGCAGGGCTTTAGGACCATAATAAGGATTGTTAGTTTTATACTAAATCCAATAGAACCGTAATCTGAGAGCCAGGGGGAGATAGAGAATAGTTTTAAGAGGCAGAGTGATAAGATTAGATTTGTCTTTTTTAAAAAGTTCTTAAATAACTATTTGGAGAATAGGTTGGAAGTAACAACAATAACAACAACAACAACAACAACAAATAGGTGAAGATACACAATTTAACAAACTGCTGAAGGAAACCAGGATGAGAGATATAGGTAGCTTGGGTTAGGGAAGCAGCAGAAGATATAGAGAAAAAAATTTCCAGATTCTAAATCTATATTGGAAGATCATTAACAGGCTTTGGTGAGTGTGTACAGAGAAGAAGTGGGGCTGACAACGCTGGAACTTGGGTTTCTGGCATGAGCAAGCAGATAAATGCTGGTGTCATTGGGAAATAAAGTGAAAATCCTAATATCATTAGACCATGTAATTAAAGTAGGTATGTTAAGTTGATAGTTGGATACATATGTTAGAGGCTTAGAGAAAGGGGTCTGGGTTGAAAGAGGTAAATCTGTAGTCATCAATGAAACCATAACAGTGGTTGGTATTCATCTGGGGAGAAGATGTAGAGACAGATGAAAAAGACGATAATAATACAGAGTCTTGAAGAATTCAAATATTTAGGTTTATTTTCTTTTTAGTTTTTTAGAGAGAGAGTGTGCATGTGTGTGCAAAAGGGGAGAGGCAGAGGGAGAGAGTCTTAAGCCAACTCCTCACCCAGCACAGAGCCCTCCATAGGGCTCTATCTCAGGACCCTGAGATCTTGACCAGAGCCTAAATAAAGAGGTGGATGTGTAACCAACTGAGCCACCCAGGTGCCCCTCAAATATTTAGGCTTAAAAGGAAGATTCCCCCCACAAAAGATATTGAGAAGAAGGAACCAAAGAGGTAGAAGAAAATCATGGAGAGTGATTTTCAGAATCAAAGAAATTTTTTTAAATGTCAAAAATTGTGGCAAATAGGGCGCCTGGGTGGCTCAGTGGGTTAAAGCCTCTGCTTTCGGCTCAGGTCATGATCTCAGGGTCCTGGGATCGAGGCCCGCATCGGGCTCTCTGCTCAGCAGGGAGCCTGCTTCCCCCTCTCTCTGCCTGCCTCTCTGCCTCCTTGTGATCTCTCTCCCTCTGTGAAATAAATTAAAAAAAAAATTGTGGCAAATATTGATAAGTTGATGAGTAAGACAAAAAATGAAAATTGAAAGACCAGGTGACCTTCAAAGACCCATTCTGATGGAATGAGCTAGTTAATTTGAGAAGGGTGGAGTGCATTAAAGAAGGGAGACTGTGGAGATGGTAAATACGGCTAGCTCTTTGAATGATTGTTTTTTTTTTTTTTAAGATTGTATTTATTTATTTGACACAGAGAGACACACAGCAAGAGAGGGAACACAAGCAGGGGGAGTGGGAGAGGGAGAAGCAGGCTTCCTGCTCCGCTCAATCCCAGGACCCTGAGATCAGGACCTGAGCTGAAGGCAGAAGCTTAAGGACTGAGACACCCAGGTGCCCCTTTGAATGATTATTTGAACTGATATTTTTGATGTCCAAATCACAATTATCAAAAACTAAAAGAATAACAGGAGATGTATTTTGGGTTGTACTACCATTCTAGAGGATATTCATATTTTCAAAGGACTCTCTTAAAATATGCATGTTGGTTCATGGCCTTTAGGGCATTAACCCACTGCAAATAGTATTTTTAAATATCTTGCTTATCCTATTGCAAGCTCAAAGAAATATAACACCAGTGAATCTTGACTGGGAGGAGAAGGTAGAAAGCTTGGAATATCAAGCAATGTCAAGAGTTATTTATGATTTCTTCAGGGACAGCCTAACGTACTTTGTAACAAAACAAGGAATTTGTATTCTAAGCCACTTAGGCATATTTATATATGCAATGTATATTATATGTAATGCATTTGTCATTTCTAAATAGGTAAAATGAAACTATGAAATCTAACTCACCCTGGGCCGCTACTCAAGGGCTCAGTGTTCATAATTATCTTCCTGCCATTTCATGCTGTGCTTTACTTTCCTAAAAACACCATTTCCAGTGTGAATACCATTCATTTAACTAAGGATATAAAAATCTCAGTTTCAAACTACATTCAAGTATTCAATTGTTTGACGTATTAATCAGTTATTTAGATTTAATTCCAATTTAACATTGAAGATACACCTTTGATCCAAATAGAATATTCTATTTTACTTCCTGGGCTCACTAAAGAAGCCAGAAACATGGGGCTATTTTTCCCGTGAGTGTCCTTTTTTTTTTTTTTTTTTTTTTTTA